>VMKM01002008.1:0-95539 GCA_008360985.2 Macquaria ambigua
GAGAGAGAGAGAGAGAGAGAGAGAGAGAGAGAGAGAGAGAGAGCGAGAGCGAGAGAGCGAGAGAGAGAACACAGAGAGAGAGCGAGAGAGCGAGAGAGAGAACACAGAGAGAGAGCGAGAGAGAGAACACAGAGAGAGAGCGAGAGAGAGAGAGAGAGAGAGAGAACACAGAGAGAGAGAGAGACGACCTGCACGACAGGTGAGGTAGAGACAGAGATGCACTTCCTCTTAAAATGTGACAGATACAGTCATATCAGAGTAAAATACTTTAAGAAATTTAATTGGTTAATCCCAAACTTCACAGATCTCAATGACAATGAAAAGCAACACATTGTATTAGGAGAAGGAACCTGCAGCAGACTGAGCTGCACAATATGTGACTGCATGTCACAAACTCAGGGACACATAATAAAACATCACTGAATATAACAAATTATAAATATTATTATAATAAGAGAGATTCAGCAAAGAAACAATGCATGAAGGTATTGTCCATATTGTAAAAAATATATCCCACTTTGGTGTGTTGGCAAATTTCTGCCTCTTTCATTTAATCTAAACAGCCGACTTTGCACTATCTGCATTCATTATATAGCCTGTTTATGGTTTTTTTAATCAAACTCATGTGATTAAAACAAATCTAGCAGGAACTGGAGCCAATCTTTTCCAAACCACAATCTATTTCCCAGCAGCAGCAGTAGCAGCAGCGGTCCAGTGGTAAACCAATAATTGGGTGAATCTCATTGGAAGAGGAAAATTGGCTCATTGAGATTTAACAGCAGGCTATCAGCTGAGGTGTGCTACCGCATCTAAGATAGACACCAGTCCAAGTGATTGAATGAATGAGCACCCCTTTCCTGAGTATTGTAAGAGTACATATCAGGACCATAGAGTGAGAAAACGATGCAGGGCCATACACCAGATGGTGTGTGGAGCCATTCAGAAGCCAATCTGAGGTAACATGGCATCAAATAATTGGACTTCTATTCAAATGTTCCGTGTGTAATGCCAGGCCCTCTTGTCAAATAACAATTCTCAGCCTATTATGGACAATTTACAGAAATCTGGTCGACGATGCATGAAAAGGTGCCAAGAGTGCACACCCAATGCTCTCTAATTACTAGGTGTGATTTTCTGCATTCTTACCTGCTCTGTGGTAAGCCTTTTTATACATGCCTCGATAGTTAGGGAGTGACTGTTTATTTTCATTTACTGATTTAGTCGATTATGTATTTCAATAAGGTTGTGTGTTTCAGCTACTAGTAAGATTTGAACAATGTTTGGTATTGTGTTTTTCTATGCTGTTTGATGATAGAGTGAAGAGATTAGCAACAAAGCAAAGGAGTTAACGAATATTTAAAAACCACAGTGGTTAGCTGACTTGTGGTGGATCTCCCCGCAACAACCTGGCAGGATACATCAACTCTCACCACCATCACCGTCGCCCTCCATCTTTCCCTCTGTGCCTCTGCATCTGTTGCCGTCTCAGAGGCTGATGTTCCTATGAGGAGAGGCAGCAGGCAGATAGACCCCCCCCCCTTGCCCCACCCCCAATATGATTACCTCTCTATCTATCCGACTGCAACAATACCCCCCACGCCGTCCAAGCCCCGCTCCTCTCCCTGCAGCAGCCCTTTGTTTGAGCTTCATTGACCCTCATCGCTAGACAATTACTGCAGATAACAAGAGGTTGAGGGCCCACTGCTTGCTTGTAGGACCACTGTTAGCAAACATAAAGGCCACTTGACTGTCAAGCAAAGGTGGTGGAGCATATAAATGTATGGACTGGGGGTTAGTTGTTTTAGAAAACTACCCTGATGAACATCCATTTGAATTGTAATGCTGCACTGTTAGCCATTTATAATAAAGGCTGAACAAGCTCTAAAGTATTACGGGACTCTTGCCAGGTTGCTGCTAAGAAGTGAACACCACATATTTTACCTCAGTGGATTTTGGTGGCAGAGCCCTGGCTCAGGGCCATATCTGACTGCTGTTAGGGAGAATAATGATGAATATCTGAGGTCCCATTAATCTTGGTCAGGTATGTGTGAGGCAGGCTGTGTGTGTCCTCTTTCACGCCACATTCTCCCCGGAGCCAGGTGGTGACCAGACAGCACAAGGTCAGGAGGGAAGGTCAGAGAGCATCATGGGCCCCTCAGCAGTGACAGAGTGACAATAGGGCACACGTGCATACAGTCACGTAAAACTATTAGTGGTTTCAATCAAAAAGACCATGTATCATCATTTTAGCATAGTATGTCATCACTTGCTAGTTTACAAATATAAATGACTTCATAATTTAAAATCTTAGTAGTTATGATTTGAATGTTCTCTCAATGAGTTCTCCCTATGCATAAGCAGTTATTTCGACAGTTTTCAAACTGGGAATATTACAGATTGAAGTTTTCATACAAAAAGCTAAAATAAAAGCAAGATGTAACAACATGACTTGGACAGGGTTTGTCATTTTGTATTGATCACAGTGAGGGGACAAAGGTCAGAGAAAAAAAGAACCTCCCTGATAAAGCCGAATATGTGCTGCTGTATTGATGCTGAATTCACAGTTGGACGTGTCATGTATTGGGTGTCATTGTGAAAAGCTTTCATTTCTCCCTCTGTCTGGAGCAAACCTGCAGGTATATGTCAGAATGCACACCCACACAGAAACCGATACACACAAACACATTTACAAATACACACACACACACACACACACACACACCAATGTTTAAAAGTCAACGCACAGACAACAGCAGCAGCTTCGGTTCTGCTCTGGTTTGGTTTACCGATTTGCAGGATGATTTGGTTATAAGTTTCCTCGCAAGCCACTCTTCTGTCGGGATTTCAAAAAATTCATCATTCTCTTTGTTAACACCCAAGCTCTGCCACAGGCCCTGCAGTTGAGCTGTAATCCTAAAATGAACTCTACATCACCTCCAACACAGCCGAAGGGAACAAAGTAACGCTAAAGGGAAGGCAAGGAAAGTATGCCAACTGCCACAGACACCTGTCACGCGTAGGATTTCTGTGGAGAAGAACGTCTAGTGGGATTGGAGGAAGCACCCATGGGGGACTGACAACCCTGTTCAAGATATGCTATCGGCTACCAAGATGTCAACAATATGTGGAGCATTGACAATGCATTGGATGCTGTAGCAGGAGATTACTGCTGCAGTTGGATTAAATTTATCACTTTTTTAGCCTTATTTTCTGAGAGAGATGACAGCAATTTCAGTTTTATGTTGCCAATGTCTTGAAACTTTGTAATGCCTCAAAGAATCGTATGAGCCGCACAGTTATCATAAAGTTCAGTCGTTTTTTCATGACAGCAGCACTGCTATAAGCTGTACTGAATAATAATGTTATTAATCTCATAGGAAGCAAACATTCATATTGTGGGAACAGACATCTCAGCTGTCTTGTAAAGCAGAGGGTGAGTCATGATTTATGTTATGCCTGTTGGAATTCAAGGCAGCCTCAACTCCAATTTATAAGAAAGAAAGAAACGGCACATTTAAGTGGTATACAATTATATGACGAAAAGTGGCTTTGTGTTTGAAGCGAAAGCTCCATCTCTGTTGCAGACACTTGCTCGTTGTTGGTTCTTTTCTTAAACCTGACTCCCAGTGAGAGAAATTACAGCTCTGCACCCCAGAAACCACCTGGTTCAATGTGCTCTGCATGTTAACTAACCAGACACACAACCAGAATACACAATCTATGCAAACAGCAGGAACGGGCACATTAGTTATCCCTCAAGCACAGGAGAGAATGGAAGGAGGATGGATGGGGATGGAGATCTGAGCTGCAGCTTGATCATTATTGTTATTATGGAATTTGTCCCTCTTTACTCTATTCTCCATCACAATTCACCTCCTCCATCTCTTCTCCTTGTCCATCTGGCATTAAACCTGGCCACAGCCCTTCCTGTGGAATTAGCATCATTAACAAATAGCCACATTAGCTTCAGCACAGAACTTTGGCATCCATTTGATTGTAAACAAAGCTAGAGGACTTTAGCCAACCATGTCAGCTCGGCCATATGGGAGGAGGTTTCTACTTCTATGATCTTCACTAAATCTCAAGCTCATCTTGATCTCTATGGATGAGAACACAAACACATAATATTAACTGACCTGCCATTTAGATGCTTTTGTCTTAAAATAGACTAAACCCACTGTGTTGTGGGTCTTAGCTTGATTTCACCGAGGTGTTCCTGACCACATCCAGGAACTGTATTTTACCCAAATACATTCAATTAAACACAAATACACTATTATCAAGTAAAATCTAAAAACTTATTATAGGAGTGATTTAGAGGAGGCACGGTCACATACTGTTATTTTCCTTCTGTTGATCTTATTCACTTTAATGAAGGCACACTCAGATTTTAACACGCAGGCGCTTGCTATCTAGATATAAACCCAAGGCTCGATTTAGTTTTTACGGTCGGCTTGGTAGCAGCTGTTCTTACATTGCTGCAATCAAACCTGCATCTGGAGAAAGCAGCAAGATGCAAATTGGGCATTTTTATACCGCTATCCTCTCCAGAGCAGTTGTTCAATGGTATTATGGCAGTCTTTCCAATTTTGTAAATGAGAATGTATGCTTGCGTTCATTTGTAGAGGGGGTTGTGGGGTTTGTGTTTTTTTTCTCTCTGCATAGGCCAACATGTTATAGAACAACCTAGACCTGCTGCAGACTCATTTTGTGAATCATAAGGACATCACTATGAAATTATGACAGCAAATTTCATCCCTTATTACCACTCCTTGACATCCTCATCCTGACGGTTTCAGAGGTGGTTTTGTTTTCAGGCCACTTTGTCACCCTCGAGTAAGGGCTTCCCTGCTGTCAGGTGCCGGTCTGTTTTATGATGGCCTGAGCAATGTGAGTCTGAGTGTGAATGTAGAGGGGGCTGGGAGAGTAGGGTACTACACTGGACGTGGCAGTGCGGATATAATACAGTTTGTCAGGAGGTGTGAGGTTGAACTGATGGGTGTGATGAATTTGTCTCACACTAAAAGATAGAGCAGCACAGAGAGAAAGATAGAGAGACTGTAGTAGAGGGAAAAGAAATGAGGATATATATATATATATATATATATATATATATATGTTCCAACTGCCAGATAGGGCTGGTTACTAAACTTAAATAAAAAGAAGAGCCAAAATGGTCTGCTTGGAATAGATTGATTCTCTGTGTGCAACCAGCCTGTGAAATTACCCCCTTGGGAAAAAAAGAAACATGAAAAGTAAAAAATAAAATCTCTCTCTTTCTGTGTGGGTTGTTAAAGTTGACTTCTTCAGCAGATCATTCATAGACTCTTCTATTTCTGCACTTAAACTTTTGTGCAAGTGGATTTACATGTTGAATATCAACTACTTCTAAAATTGTTTAAAAAATAGCTTTTGCATTGCTTTAGAAACAGAAAAGTCATATACAAAATGATTTACCTGCTATGAAGTACATATTTCTTCCTCCAGTGTTTTACTAATTGGTTCCTTAGGTGTCAAATCTAGTCTATAAAAGACATTTATAATCCTGTAAGTATTGTATAAAACATAAACATTAACTTATCCCACAAGAGAACAATACAATTAGTTACACTGTAAGGTACTTCTGAGCAGCGCGGATAGAGCGACATGGGGAATTGGAAATTAAAACTGCCAGGCTGAACACTCATACTTGGAGGAGGAGGAGAAAGAACAAGATAGAAATAAATGAGCGTATAACAGTTTGACTAGGTTGATACAGTACAGCTTGTGTGCACAGCCAGTGGAGGTGGGTTCAAAGGCAGAAGTTAAGTGGCTCATTAATGGATACCTATGGCCTCATCTGTCAAGTCTAGAGCCTGTTTCTGCAATTTATGTGCGAGTGTGTGTGTGTGGTTATGTATGATCTATGTGCACCTATTCCAGCCTCCCTAATAGTATCAATTTACCAATAATTTTAACATTAATATCATTACTGTAACACAAGCAGCTATTTAATTAAATGGAAGCAGGATTCAAATTAAAGCTATAACATTTCAGCTCACATTCAGCGGCGCACACACACACACACACACACACACACACACACACACACTGGTCTGCAGCAAGCCCCCTATATGTAGTGTAGAAGAACCCGATCGATTGGGATCACCATGTTAGCATTGCAGATGGCCATCATGTGAAAGGTATCATGTGGGAATCAATCATGGCGGCAGCATTCGAGCTTTGGAGATTCCACAGGGATAAGTCCGCTCAAATCTGATGGGCTGGGATTTGGCACTCCAGAGCTTTGCTTGTCACAATATTGATTTAGAAATAATTACCCAGACTGCTTAGTGATTCCTCGCATGTTCGCCTGTATCCTGCCTCTGCCTCCTTCCTGCATGCCACTGCAGAGAACCAGCCCTTATTTCGCCTCTGATTAGATGTACCAAACATAATCTGAGAGCAAGCAGTCTGTTTTGAAATACAGCTGGAGTAGTCGGCCCCTCCTGCAGTGAAGGCTAACAGAGACGCTAGTAAGCAATTACCATCAAAGCTGGTAGGTTAGCATACAAAGTATGACTGACAGCTATAAGCCTTCTAACTGCTGATTGAATCACCATCTTTACAGAGATACAAATTACTGAAATACACTGTCAAGCCAACTGATAAGTGATTGCCTGCCATATGTTTTCCTTTCTCCAAAGCCTCCTGAAATGACTTTCAATGACTGGACAAGAAGGAATTCGGCTTTCTGAAATACTGCCTGTTGCTAGGATCAAACCTGAGAACTTCCAATTACAACTTGTCTAACTGCTGGGCAACACTGCGACTCTGTAACCTAGGTCACAAATATGCTCCATCAGCTTTACTATGCACTAGAAAGAAGGATATAGAGGCAAAGAGGCCCATGCTGTAAATCATTTCTGAGTTTGCTGTGTCACCTTGCAATGGCTAACGGTTTTATGATACAAAGCGAGGACTTACAGAGGTAGCACCATCTGTAAGAGCTGCACTGTCATTAAAGTCAGAATAGCAGCATAAATATCTATTTCATGACTGGAAAAAGAAGCATGTGTAAAACGACAAGAAAAACATGTACTATGTATTTCTACCACTGTGGTTTGTGTGGTTTTTGGCACATCTGCTCCGCTGAGAGAATTTGATAAAGAGTCCATGCAGCCCATCCGGCATAACTGCTCAGCAGGGCTAAATGATTGGGAGACATGCTGACTTTAAGTGCTATAATAGCACTAGATCATATAACCCATCGCTACTGCCCTGCTGTAATAGACTAATTATGGCTCTGTGCAATACACAAGACAGCAGCTGAGCACATTCTCTCTGTTGCAGCCTCCCAATCCATTTCTCACGCTTTCTGCTGTGTTAGTGCCTGAATTAGAGATGGAGCACACTGCATTCCCATTCAAACACACAAACTGGTCAGATTTGTGTCTGCCTACCTGGCAAGTTCTTCACTCGTTAAACAGAAACCCTGTGCCACTCAGATAACACTACACCTAATGGGACAGAATGTAATGAACAGAATAATGAGTGTGAACCATTTTTTGCTCCTGACTAAAATCTGAAACATTATCATACAAATGGGCTCATAATTCCACTTAAATATACCAGCAGTCCTTTTTAAACTAATCTTAGAAATGGTGTTTTATTTGACAGCTTCTTACATTTAATGGAAAATCTAATTTTGTATTACATTTTCCAGCACTTAAAGCATGATGACACAAAGAATACAATGATGTCCAAAATTTGAGAAATTGGGTCACTTAACCAATCAGGGACTTTTTTTAAATTTTTAATTCTGATTGTATAACATGCTTGTGTAATTACAACAGACACCAGTTTCTGCAGAAACCTAAATTCAACATATCTACCATATTTAAATGTGGCGTCAGAATGGCAGGAATATGCTATCCTACATAACATGCATTCTTATAGACTATCTGACTCAAGGGCTTGTTGCAAAACCTAACACAGAAATGATTTTGAATGTTCTCAAAATTAGAGAGAGCTCCTCCACCAGATGCTCTGCATGTCGTATTTACCACACAAGCTTCTAATAATCAGTGTGGAAGGGCCAAGGAATGTGTCTAGACTAGCAGAAATGTTTCTGATCAGCAGGACATTCTTCTTTTGCCCTCAATACAAGAACCCAGAGAGTCTGAGATGTGATAAGTAAAAGACATAGTGAAAATTTTCCATGAAATTTACAAGTCTCTTTGAACTCCACACCATGACCAAAGATTAAACAGTGACTCACAGCTGAGCAAGGACAGGGAGAATCAATTTCATGAGTTATGCAAATTCTTGTGTGGTGGTTCGATGGTTAAGTCATAAAATATTCTCCTACTAGAGTTACAGTTCTTTTGTATAGTATTTAATTTTGCCCAATTATTGAATAAGTTTGCTTGCCAAACTGCTACAAAACTAAAACACTGGGTCTTAGTTAACATAATAACAATGTTGCTTTCATTCTGCCTGAGCACTGAATGATTTTAGGTTCCAGTTCTCCACACAAGACCCTTTATCTACACTGAAACTGTCGTTTTCCATAATTACACCATATTTACCATAACTATCCTATTAAAACCTCTGTGTGAGTCAGCCAGGTTTGGTGAGAACAATAGTTGTGGTTATTTAACCTCTGCCAACTCGTCTGGCAAGGCAGCGTAACATCAGCTCTGGTCTGAATCCTTCTCAGCAGTCCAGTGTAACTGAATCATCATGTTTTTTGGAATCAGCCTCACAATGAGTGCTATTTACTGTATCTGACAAGCCTCACAATGGAGCAGCATCACCTCTGCTGCCCCAGTGACTCAATCCTGCCAAGTTAATGACCACATCTGTGCAAACACATAATCAGTGAATGGCCAACCCCAAGAAAGCTATGGGCTAATTTGCTTGACTGAGCTCATCTCTATTAACCAAACTCTCTTTCCTCTGTGGTAATAAGACATGGCAAAGCTGGCAGATGGTTGCTTACCTATGATGATCTGGAGTATACAGCAAATCCCAGCCTTCTACTGATCAGTGAGTAAATCACACAGACCTTCAAAGTATAGACTCAATTGCTGCTGGGACTCACACTATAAACCATCCATTACCAAGGCAGGAGATTGATGCTGGGCTGGGTGAGTGAATGGGTGCAACAGAGGCTGCTCAAGGCCTAAATAGTCAGAAGACCCAAAAACTCACAGTATGTCCTTGAGCTCATTGATCAAAGTCAGTGCTTAATTATTGGCTATGGAAAATCATTTTAACACATCATGGCCTTTGTGTGACCCGAGTGGGAATATATTAACCTCTTTAAACCACAGGCTTGTGACCCCCAAACAAATGAAAAAGTTATTATCAAATGTAAATAACTGAAATAGGGTTGCAGCAAAGGCTTATTTACATTATTGATTATTCTCCCAAGTACATTTTGTTGATTACCTGATTAATTGTTGCAATTTGATTAATTGTCTATAAAATGTCAGAAAATAGTGAAGAATGGAGACCACAGTGCCATTTCTTAAAGCAGTAAATCCTTGCAATCATAAAAATCTATAAACAGTGAATGTTTGGAATATTTGCTTGATAATCGGTTAAATTTCTTGTCAATCTATTTGATTCATCAACGTTTTCAGCACTAAATTGAACCCAGGCATAAACTCCACTGTTTGTTCTTGTTAGCTGTCTGTATATGTTGTCAATCGCCAGGCGTTACAGATAAACAATAGCATTATGGAAATATTTATCATTACCCTGATGCACTATTTGCCAGTTGTCCATCATGTGCTGAAGGTAAACACCACATAGCCAACTCTGAAGTCAGCCACTGAACTTGCCAAAATAAACCACTGGTGTTGACCACTTTATAAGCTGTTCTAGGACAACTGCCTGATAATGAACATAGATATTTCTACTTAACAAGTTGGCAATGACCGACCGAACACACCAGTTAGGTCTCTGCAACACTTGACCGTTTCTTTTTAGAAGGAGGCGCAGGTTCAGCTTGACCCTCAGGTTCTCTGAAAGGACCCACCTTCCAGGAACACAGGCCATTCAGTGCATGTTTAGGAACAGGTGTTATACATCTTTGCTTATACTGCTTTTTCTTTGAACTGAGAATAATGCAACAGCATGTAACAGTGGAGGGAGTTAATATACATTTGAGCTTGTCTTTGAATGTCTTCAGAATCTATAACCTATATATAAAGTTCTCCTTAATAGAGATTTACTATATAAGGCCTTGTTGAAGTTATAGACATCCCAGACCTTTTTCAAAAGAGGATTTGATGTAAAATAGGGAAAAAGTATTCACAACAAAGCACTTTGAAGAATACATCAGCAGCATATTTTCTTAATCCACGGATGCTCATTCATTATTTTAGCAGTCTCTAGAGGTCTAAGAGTTCTGAGACTAACGTCTGGCTATTCATACAACATAATGATAATGGCATTTTAGTGCAGTGGATATCATTAGCTCTTAATGGGTGCAGCATCAGTGCGAGAGTCTTGCTCAAGAAATACAAATGAATGGCCGTGATCTATGTCTTTTACTAACAATTCAAGAATAGTCATGTTCCTGTTTTAGCAGGGCACTGAGCCTTCTGTGAACATTAAGTTTTAATCAGAACTTTTAAAAAATAAAGTTTTAAGAAAGGTAAAAGGAGAATGAAAATTATATGCTTTACAAGAAAGAAAGAAAGAAAGAAGCTTAAGTGCCCTCTATTCTTGCATGCTATGCAAATTAAGTGATTCACCTTCACCAAAGGCAATAAACTGAATTTAAATAAAATTTAATATACATTCATTATTCTGCCAACCCACAAAAGTTTAAACAGCTGCTTTGACATACAGTAAGATTGGTCCCTGTGGGTGCAGCTTGATCTACATCAAGTCACTCAGTGGTTATATAAATGTAAAGATGCTGTCATCTGAATTTAGGATTAGGAACGTCTGGTGTTTGCAATCAGGAAGGGAAAAGGGGAGCAGACAGGAAGCAGACACGGAGTTGGAGTTCTACAGGGCATTTGCACAGCTCTGTTGTCACATTGCGACTCATTTACTCTCAGCAGGGTTTTCAATTCCCAATGATTAAAACCCCCTTTGGTATTCCTTTTTAGAATAAGCAGGAACTGCCTCAATAATGAGAAGGAACTTCAACAGCATATACTGTGAAATGTCCAATAATAATGCCATTTGTAAGGCTGATACAATACTTAAAAAGAACAGTATCCCGTTACTGACATTATATTTTGGCAATTAGAAGCAAGCTGATACTCTTACATTTGCTTGATAACTATCAATAGCTGCTGCATGTTGCCTAAAATGGTTTGTGAAGTCCTTTAGTCTCCGCAAAGTTAGAAATGTAGTTAGCTTGACACCATGCACCGTTCGACGTGAAGAATTATTATGGCATTATTAAAGCAACACCATTAAAGGGGCATTCATGCAAAACAGGTGACCCTGGGTTAGTGCTACTCTCAGCAACCTTGATGAATAGAGACAGGCGTACAGTGGGGAAATGCAGCTACAACTGTAAATGAGTCCGTGTTGCAGTGTTACATGAATTACCATCCAGAGGAAAACATACACAAGCACACAAGTGCACAGTGCAGTGAGTAGAAACAGACTGCAGAAAATAAACAAGGATAGGCCATATAAAATGTGTCTTAGGTTTAGTAAACCTTAATGGCATAAATGAAACCCAAAGAATTCATTCATATCTTCGACCATCTATTTACATTTTGAGCAGAAGAAAGCTCTGGCTCCATTTATTGACTAAATGACTAAAGAGTGATGACAAATGGCAGCATGAGTAATGGAATTTCTTGCAGGCTTTTGCTGGAGGAAAGTTCAAACAATGCTGTAGCCATTACTGAATACAATCATTGATGCTTTTTGTGTTATGATTTAGGTTTTGTCAGAACTGCAACTTATAAACATTTAATATGTGATAGTCAGATTATTGCTGTCACATGCTAACACATATGGAAACATCCTCTCTTTTGCTGACTTTTACTTGGCAAAGTAGCTCATAGTCAAGACAACTCTCTTCTCTTTGTATGCGTGTGAGACAGACACAGACTAAGTCAGACAAGCGTGCCATCCGCTCTGGCCTCTCCTGACCTCTGGGAGTGTTTGACACCTCGGTTGTTGTCACTGTGTACAGGTGCTCCATGCATGCATTTGCATTAATGCACCTGAATGCAAGCTATAGTAAATCAATACTGAGATGTGCAATGCTAAACACCAAGAATTGTAGCTGCAATTCCACACGCGACACCGCACCCTGCTGTTTTGCAAGCAGGGAATATTACCTCCACATGCACTAATACCGTTTCCAATTCATCACGGTACAAGCAAGCAATATTTAAGAGGCATTGCTCCTGTAGAAAATTTTACTGTGACTGATATGAAACAAAGAAAACCTGTCACAGTGTGACAGGGACATGCCATGCAGCGCTGTCTTGTTTACAGTGACCTGCAGCTGCGAGGCAGAGATTCCTCCAAGTCCAATCAGATTACGGTTGTCATTATGTATCAGAAGGTGGGAAAGCCAGAGGGAGATAGTGCTGAACCAAGGAAAAGCAAACTGCTGCTGGGAGTAAAGCTTCCCCCATGACACAAATCTGACAAACCAACGATTTAAACCCATTATTGTATTTCTAGTTTCTGTAAGTCTAGGCGCTGTTCATTTTAGCACAGCTCAGTCTCATTCCCAAGGAGGAGGCACATGGATGATAATGGAAAATAAATAGAAAACATGTGAAATTGCTTCTGCTTTCTTGCCTTCTCTCTATATATTTTGTGGTGCCTCGAGACCATGAGAAAGCTTGCCCTGACAAAAGTGCAGACAGTGTCTGCCTATCAAGGATCTAGCCTGGTCCCACTTATCCATTAAGGGGGAAACACAAAATAATGTGCCATTAACACTCGTACATCAACACACCACAAAAACAGTCTAGACAATCAAAGCACACTGAAGGCCAATATTTGGCAACACAAAGAATTCTGATAAAGTGTCATGTGAAAGACACATCTGCAACCACTTCAATAACAATTGTTGCCATGGTAAAGCTGAGGCACTTGAATCGTGGATTTCAGTTTGTCCTTTCCTCCTGATGGGACACTGTAAAGCGTATTCCATTTCTGCCAACTCTGGAAATGACTGATTTCCTGTAATTGCTTTGTCAACTTTTGTTAGCAAAGACTTTTTTAGGGACAATTCAGGAATGAGTCTATAATATGATGGGTTATTTCTAATGTCTAGTACAGTATACTGTGGAATCCAGAGCAAATAAAATAAAATTGTGTATTGTAAACTATTTTGTTATGTTTGCCGCGGCTAAGGAGCTTAGTCTTGCACTCCTGCAACAATATAATCTGGTTATGACTGCTACATGCTGCTGTGATTGCTACATGCATGTAAAGGCAGAAAGTGCGAATTGATCGCATTGTTTCGATAAAATTTGCCAGCTAATAGTATTAGAATAATCCAGCAACATGTTTAAGTACTTTTGTTCCCTACCCTGTTGGATTTGTCAACAAGGAATGATTTTTAAAAAAACTAGGTAATCGTAAAAAGCTGGGAGCTTTTTTTCTGTAGACTTAGCATCTTTCTAAAAGGCTCATCAAAATGGCATTAGTCATTTCCACATTCTTATCCTCATTTAAGGAAAATAACGTTACCAGACTCCTGTTGTTCATCTCCACAGTCTGAAGAACCCGACACAAACTGAGCATTCATACAAAAAAATGCGCTGGGGTCAGCCAAAGCTCCTTAAAACAAACATCACAGTAAAGTGAAACTCTGTAACTGAACTACTTCAGGACAGCTGAAAAATGGCCACTTGACACACAGATCTGCCCGTTACACTGCAGGGCCAGACTCCCATAGCAAAAGCACATGGAAAGCATGCTCCACATTTGTTTACAAAACAGTGCCAGACATGAGTGGAGGGTGTCGGGATTGTGAATCGGTTCACGATTGAGGTCACGAGTGGATTTAAGCAGCACTATGTAAATGACCTTTCCTATAGGATTTCAATGAGCACTAATTTGCCTGTATGACCTAGTCTCATCTCTCTCTCCCCCCTATTAACAAAGGGCCTCTGTCAGCGAGTTTCCCTCTGCTGAGAGAAAGAGGGGAGAGAGAAAGCAGACACACACACACACACACACACACACACACATAGATGAAGCTGCTTTGCCTGGAAATGGAGATAAATAAGCCTAGTTTTCTCTGTTCCTTCTTAGCTGTACTGAAATTATAATGAAGAAGCAACTCTTTCAAAGTAAATAAACGGATAAATTAAACACAAAAACAAAAAGCACAGACTTGTGTAATTGATGCAAATTATGCCTCAAATGCAAAGTAACTTCTCTGGAGATGAGACTGGACTGCATAAATTGACATTTACAGAGGAATCCACAGTGTTGAATGCTGTTGAATAATCTTGAAGCCACTTGATCTGGTTTAAAACAAGCATTGTATTAGACTCTGCTGTAGTGTGTGCAAGGTTTCTTTCATCGTGACCCACATACTTATAATATGTCTATGGGTGCTGTTCTTATTTATTTAAAGCTGGGACCCACCCACAATACTGAGGCCATCTGAGTCTGATTCACTGGTTTTGCTGGTTTAACAGCCCTGACTCATGCCAGAATGGAAGACAAAGAAGAGAACTGATCATATAGGGACATAAAAACATTAAAACATAGTGTCTTACCTTTACGTGAAGGTATGTTTCCCATCATAGTGTGCACCCAAAAGAAAAAAAAAAAAGAATAGTCAAGATTAGTAAATTGCTTCCATTACAGCACTGAATACAAACAAATGAAAATGCAAAAAACATCAAAAAGCACAAAGTTTTCATGAAGACTAAAGTTGGATCTTGATGCAATTTTTATATCAAGGTAAGTGTCTTAAATATTTAAGTCTTGCACAGTCGATTTAGAGCTCCAAAATCTAAAAATGTTTTTGCATTGTATGTGCCTGATAAGTTTGTGCTTTGTGCTTTCCATGACGCGAGTGCCCAACTCTCAAATGCATACAAATGATGAATCACACCCTTACAGGGATCTCCCATCTGCACTGAACAGAAAAAGCAAGAGCAGGAAAAACATGCCCTCTTCACTCCCACTCGTTCCCCCCTCTGTGGATGAGCAGCGCATTAATGATAACTTCCTGCATGGAAATGGGGGCTTGGCATGCTCCAGGGCCCGAGCGGCTCTCGTCGCCCTGCACAAGCCACACTTCCCCTTTTGCCACGGCCTTTTCCACCCCTGTGGAGACCAGATGAACGATTCCACTCGACCTCTGACCTTCAGTAGGGAGATGCGTGACACGCAGTTTGGAGCACATTAACAGCTGAGAGCCTGCGGGCATGTCAGGATTGGCTGAGTCAGGATATTCCTTCAGGACATGCCTGAGTCCAACCCCTTCAGGATTGAATGACTGTGGGTCTTTTTCTATAGTCATGCATTCCTCCAAGGGCTTGGTATTTAGCAGGAAAGTGTTAGAGGCTTATAGAACATACCACCACTACGCTTCACTCACTCACTTTTTCAATACATAGTGACCTACTTCTTTAGCTTTGGCTTGCACCTTGGCTTTCCAATCCTGAGGTGTGACATGGAAGGTGGAAAGCAAATGAAGCATTTGGGGGAATTATAGCACTGGGTCTAAGTCACCTAGTGCCTGTCAATAATGACACCTAGAAAGCCCTAACCGAGTAGCAAGACCTGATCTCCGTCATTATGATTACTGCAGCAGGCATGTCAGCAATGCCTGTCAGTGGGCTTATTGTCCACAGGATCACAGGCGAGTGCACCACCAAAAACTCTCAGCGGTGCTCCTACATGTTGCCTTGGTAACCTAGTACAGTCAAAAAAACACACTTCCATGGCTTGGAAAAGAGAACGGATGCCAAACTTGACATCCCATAATGAGCTGGTTGTGAATAGGGTTCAGTGGGGGGCTTCACTCAGGGCTGTGGGGACTGTCAACATAAATACCCAGGCTCCATGCTCCCTTTCAACAAGAGAAAGAATACCCAATAGAGAAGTTGTCACTGGGGACGTCCAAATATGAAGAGGCTTAACAGCATCAAAATATTGTACTTGTTTACACTGTAGGCTAAGAGTAGGTGCAGTGTTAATGTGGTAAAATAGCAGACATGCAGTGTAGATGTCTGATAAGTGCAGGAGGAGAGAGGATTCTGGGATGGCAAACTGAGCCTTCTGAGTGCGCACACACACATACACACACACACACACACAGCTCAGGGCCTCAATAAAAAAAGCTTTGTCACACTTCTGCTTGTGTTTTACATCCCAGGGCTGTTTCCATCTCCTGGAGGGCCAAAGTGCTGACTCGATAGGAAGTGTTGGAAGTGTCCTTGACAAGAGCCCACATGGCCTTTAATCAGCTGCTGGACTACAGCGGCAAGGAGAGGTTGAAATGCTGAACATGATCAGTATCTCAACACTGAAGGGGATAGAGAAGAATGTGAACTCCTGCACAATGTTGCCAAATAGGGTCCATTTATTAAATATGCTACAATTTAGTCAGGCAACCTTCGCCAAATATCTTTTTTCTCTGTTGAAAAGGGACTTCTTCACCACATTAGGGACCGAAAGAGACAAGTTAACAAGACAATAATGTAATCTCATTTTGTAATCATCATCCAGTTCAGTCTGTACACCAGCAAACTCCCGCAGAGAGAATGCACGTTATGCCACACTCATCTCACCAGAATCTTTCTGACAACCCCTGAGTCTTGTAGATATTGAGTAGTTTACATAAGATGAATTTAGAGACTCCTGTGGCCTAGTGGGATACTAACTGGTAGTGAGATGCATGTCTGCTTCCTCACGCAGCACTTGCAGTGATGTGCATCTAGTGTAAAGGCCTGTTTCACAGCAGGCATGACACGGTAGTGATGAGACAGCTATTACAAAGCAGCTAGAACAAAAATGTGCCGCTTCCTCTGAGGGGAGGAGCACACAAGCAGCACAAGTATTCATGAGGGAAGGCCTCGTACATTCTTAAACTTAGGAGAAACTTGATTTTTTTATATGAAGTAAGTGTTCATTTTGGTTATCTTTTTTATTACTAACAGTGATTTAATTTGTACCCATTTATTTAAAGTTCTTGTTCTAGGCAGTAGGTGTGAGTGGGTTTTATCGCTTACAGGAAGTAATGCATTTTACAAGTCAATACATTGCAGAAAATCTACATTTTATCAAATAATTTGTCCTAAAAATGTTTTTTTGTTTTTTTTAAATGGTCTTTTAAAATGTAATGTAAAGCCTTGTATGCAATTAATAGGATTTTGAAATGGATTCTAAAACATACTGGCAAGAAGCTAAATTCAGGGTGACTTGGGACTTGGAAAAATGTTTGATCTTAGTGTTAGCAGATACTGTGAGGTCATAAGAAATTGACATTTTACTGCTGGATGCTTCGCTGTGAACCACCAAACTGGAAAACTGATCTTCTGTGATGTTTCTTCAAATTGATTTTAAGTGACTATTAGCAGCAGAAAATGTGCGTGGCGTGATCATTCATGTGTATATGTTGTGCCATCTCAGTGCCTTAGGTTGCTTGGTTTTTGACCACTGGTAATAATAAGCTAAGTAGGCAGTTTGCGTTGCCCATGCAGCTACATAAACTGTTTATAGCATATAGGGCGAATGAATGAGCCTCTTCCTGTAGCACCATTTACCTGAAAGGAAAACTGTATTATTGTAGAGCCTAATGCTTTGTGTTGTGTTTGATAGCGCATTTAAAAATGTCTTGTAGAGCATCTGAATGTGTAAAGAACGTGTCTGTCATCTATAACTGTGTGCATGGCTCCGTAGGGTTGTGTCTTTATGTCATATGGCTTTCTATGGAGTCTAAAAGCAATTTATGAAACACACAGTTCCTTCTCAGCTCATTGAAGCCAGAGAAAGCACACAATGCTGGGTTGGGGATTTGGCAGAACAAACACCAGACCCTCCTTTTCCAGCAGCACATATAGTACTATAGTCTTATCAATATTACAAATGTTACTATATTTAATACATTTTATTTAATATTTTACTCTGGAAAAAAAATGATACCTGCTGCTTCTACTCCCCTTTAGCTTCCCCAAACAATAATCTGTTAGTGCTACTGACTGTAGTTAACATAAGCAGCAGGAGCTACCCTGGCTAAACAAAGGAGACAAAGAAAGAGCAGTACCTAGAAAAAAAATAGTCCTGATGGAACTTTAATTGATTTTAAGCAGTAAGGCACACATCTCGCAAGCTACCACTTTAAAAACAACCACAGCTACTACTACAGAGAGTCAGGCAGTATGGGAAATACTCTAAATCTGTTCCCTCAGATTGTATAAACAGCATCGCTTGTCTGACTGGAATAAACAGTCCCATCTGAGTCTCAGCCCATAACAAAAGCCTCCTCAGCCTCTTCCCAAGTGAAGAGGGTTCGTCATCAATATCCTGATTAGGATTACAGGAGAAGCCTTGTGCTAATCAACAATAAGAACACTTGAGCTTCGTGCACTCTGTTGTGATTTTGCAGGGTAATGATCACGGAAACGGTGAGGGGCTTTGATTTCTAGACAAACATATTTAAGAAATAAGAGGGTGTGTGTGCCCTACAAGTATCTGCCGAAAAGGAGGGACTAGACTCCTTTGTTCTACAGAAATATACAACTGAAAAGGAAAAGGCGAGGAAGGGATGGTTTGCGCGCGTGTGTGTGTGTGTGTGTGTGTGTGTGTGTGTGTGTGTGTTGTTTTTATTATATATAATATATTATATTGTACACAAAGGAGGATAAAAAAAAAGAACACACGGTAGCAACATATTTACAGACATGTCTTCCTTTCCTCTTCTCTATATCATTTCCAGACAAAGCCCAAACCAGTACTTCCATTCCAAGCAGATTGAAAAATATGAATGGCCACTTTACATAACAATTGATATAAGCCCGGCTGTGGCATTCCTGCATGACAATGAAGACCGTCTCCACACATAATTGCTGCCCTCAACTTCCACTGCTGCATTGTAGACTACTTCCCAAAGACGCCCAAGTATGGCGGCCACTGGAGTCAGTAAAGACCTTTTGTCATCTTCAGGGAAGTATTAGCAAGGTAATCTACTTCTCTAAATCAGCTTCACTTGTTCCACTTGAGGATCCTGAGGATGAAAGTTGCCAGTTGGTGCATGTTTCAGCGCATCTACTGCAGTTTTAGGAATTTGGTGTTGACCAGCTCTGGGTGAGGTGAGGGCACTGCTTGCTTTGCGGTTGGGTGGGGTGCAGTTAAAGAGGTTTAGGTGGGCTAGCTAGCATTCAACTGTCCCATAAATGGAGTGGACGGGGATCAGAGCTGCAGGGGCTGCTGGGAGAAGAAGCCCAGTCCTGCAGCCCATTGTTCTGGACTGACAGTGTATTCTCATCTGAGGGGGGGGAAAAAAAGAATTTATTCTCCAAGCAACGGACATGGCTAAGTGACCATAACAAAGACTCATATCACAATACAGTCTGCCTGGGAGACGCTCAATGCCAAGCGTTCCCATGCCGCTGTCCATGGCATACATTTCCTAAGTGGTCACACTTGCTGCCATATGGGGATTTGAAAATGCTACATTTCCCCTCCTGGAAAAAGGTTTTTTAATCAGGTGATGCATCTTTAAAGAGACAAATTCATGCAAGACGTTCAATTTCTATGCTACAGTTTACTTCCCCCACCAACAAGCACTTCACTCAGTCACTATATCTTCAAGCCTCAGCAATCATCCTTACATGGTTTATGAACTGACTCATGATCTAATGGTTCCTATATCAATTATTCAACCTTTAACTGCTTTGGAGCACACGTAATGAGAGTAACTGCCTCACACTCAAGGCTGCAAACACAACCTTGTACATGCAGATGAAAACAGGCTATTATAAATATATCATGGTATGGGTGTGATAGTGGTAGCGCTTCCTGTAAAAAGTCTCAAATGAGAGAAGATTATTAATTACTCTACAGACAGTCTGAAGATTCGCATCACATATTTTACTTCTCTGTCTGTCAATCCATCTGTCTCTATTGGCCTCTCTTTGTATCTGCTAGTTTTTCTGTCTGTCTAAAACTGCCTGTCCGACCAACTGTCTGTCTTTATCTCTTTCCCTCTGTTGGCTTGACGGGTCTGCCAGTCTGTCTATTTGTATTTCAGTTTGACTTCCCTGTCTGTAAGTAAGTGAGAATGAGGTGAAACTGGGTGAGGATGTTTGGTGGAGCAGAGAAAATTCCTGATGCATGACCCCTCCGCTCAGGCTTGGACGGCGAGCTGTCAGTCGGCCAGTTCATTGTTTGGCTTTTGTGTGCGACATCAGCTCTGTGCTGCGTGGATTCATAGTGAAGAGGTGATTTACTGGATTAACAGCACTTCCCCTGCCACCAAAGGCCATGACCACTGCACGTTTGGGGCAGATTATCAGTCTGCTGTTACTATGCGGGGGACTCTGGTCTAAGGGGCAACCAGAAATATTCAAAAGGACAAGTGTTGAGTTATAGTATGCAAAGCTGTTCTGTGTTTTAGCTCTCCTTCTTGTTAGTCCATAATTATTCCATGATTTAAACTAGAATATTCAAATGCTCATTATAAGCTTCTATCGTAATATTTCTTCAAAGCCCCCCATGTCGAAATAAATATGGACTTAGCATTGTTTAAAGAGGATTAGGCTGAGTATTAGAAATCTGTCACTTGACTGGTTACATAAACTAGTGCCTTTCAGGAAAAGTCACACAACGCCAGTTGCAATGATGACAAGCATTCAGATGGCTGTGTTTACGAATGAGGCCAAATTTAATTAAGGCAAGCTTTCTGATGACTTTGTTCACACATTCTACTCAAGCCAAGACCCTTGTTGACTGTGTAACATGAACCCTAAGACTAAACTGAGGCTGGAATGATCTAAGATCCTTGGACGACGGCGCCAAGCCCCAAAGGCCAACCCCATCATGTAAAAAAATGCTGTGGGACCAGAGAAGACACTATGCGTTTCCAGATTTGTCTGAGAGACTTTCCTTCACAGAGAATTCTCAAGGGCTATTAAAGTAAACAGGGGTTGGTTTGGCACAGCACTCGCTGAAAGATCTGCTGACATAAAAATGGTGTTTTTTGCGGTTCACCCACAGCAGATGAAGCAACACCAAGTGTACATCTCAGACGTTAACAAAGGTGATCTTAGATGGCTACATGTGCATCCCAAAATACAAAAGCATCCATAAAAATGTAAAGCTATACCCAGAGGGCAGCATATTGAGGGACTAGACTGCAGGATTGGGAACGCACTCAAAATGAAGCGTCCATTTTCTTGCATTTGCTCCTGTTTGGTTATTTTTTGACTCCAGACCTGCTTGCACTGAGATGGATGCACACCAGAATGGTAAGCCGTTTTACACAAATTCTCAGTTTATACAGTACAGTTCACTGTCTCTAGAGTTCACTCACTCTGTGTATTTTAGGTAAGCTTAGAATGGGTGAACTGAATAATGTGTGGCAAGGTTAACCCAAACAAAAACAAACTTGACCAGACTTTTCTCTGCAGAAGCCACAGGACTCCAACCCCTACTGGAGCTTTAATGATGTCGGATTCAGATTTGAAGCCCAAAAGGGCTTTTGGGACAGCCTTAGCAGTCACAGTGGAGTCCCTATTCATCCCTGCATGAAGCAGTGTGGCAAGTGTTTAATGCTGAATGAATACAACAATTAACTCTAACATGTACAGAGGTCAAAAAGCAGCA
The DNA here is from genome assembly GCA_008360985.2 of Macquaria ambigua. Classification (NCBI taxonomy): domain Eukaryota; kingdom Metazoa; phylum Chordata; class Actinopteri; order Centrarchiformes; family Percichthyidae; genus Macquaria; species Macquaria ambigua. The sequence continues at coordinate 21,781 of VMKM01002008.1, forward strand.
ATTAGCGTGATGAACTCCAGCCTTCCATACTGAGCATGTCTGGATTGATCCACTAATGACGAGTTTGACTAGCTGGCCGCAGCCCATTTGGACAGAACTGCTAGGGTCTTAACCTCCTCTCAGAGAAAACCCAGTAAACAGTCAAGAAGATAAAAACATAAAGTGACATATGCCTAATTCATAATTTTATATTAATTTAATGTTAGGTTATACTGTACTGTATTATCCTCTGTATAATCCATATATTGCCAAATATTTGCCCCAGCATTGTAATGAAAATAAAAATCAGTGAATAACAGAGCTACAAATTATCATTTGTGCTGTCAAACATGCATGATCCATTATCTTAGATCAAGCTCTACCCTTTGCTATTAATGTACGTTTTCAGCTTAACCAAGCACCTGTCACCAGCACATACTCCCAACACTTACCTCAATTAGTATTAGTAGTTCAGGAGACTTATGTCCCATAGTGTTCACTTGCAGGGAGATATACTGCACACGCAACACACAGCTTCCCACACAGATTAGCATTTGAGTTGGAATGTGCTGGAACCCATAAATGTTTTGTAAATGCTTATAATATCACAGGCAGCAAACCACACAAAACAAAAGGATACCTACGAAATGCCGGCGCTGCTTTTGTAAAAGAACATGTGCAATACACAGTACGTGTGTGAGTTTGTTTGCGTAGGCGTGTTTGAGGAATGTAGCCAGGTAATTAGGGTTCAGATTCAGGTATGTAGAGCCGCAGGGAGGCCAGAGCAAGAGACAGGCAGACAGACACTCAGTGGGTTTAGTATGGCTCAATCTCCTGCCAGGCACAGCCACTACAAAAGCACTCAGGTAGGGACATATCGACACTGGTGTGGTCTCCATGATCAAAGCTTTCAGCGCAGCCCTGCCCTCATGCCTTGGAAATGGACCAATTAGGGATAAGGGGGGGGGGGGGGGGTTGAGAGTTGGTTGTGTTGCGTTCCATACAGCAAGCTGGCAGCAGCTTCAGACAAGGTAATTATACACACTCTCCCCGTCTGTCTCTCTAACAGTCATACTCACTGCTATCATGCCTCACTCATCTCTCTACACCCCTACATTATATCCCTTAAACACAGCCCGAGATAATATGGGCTGACATGAGCCAAACTGTAGCTGCATGTAGGACAATTAAGCTCTGTTGTAGGTAGTAGCACTTTAACCCTCCCAAAACTGCTCAATACTTTAAGAAATCCTCCACCAAGTTGCAGGTAACGTCAAAAAAGACTAGCAACCGGCGTACGTCTCCGCCCTCATCATTCTGATTCACAGAGCTCGTCCGAGCCCCCTGCCTGCCGTCGTCCATTTTTAAAAGCATCTTCATAGGAAAGGAAAGAGGATTATTTCATCCAGTTGGGGCAGAATCGGGAAGCAGGGCTTGAGAAAAATGGCTAGAATGTGCCTTGTCGCATTTTTAGAAGAGCAGAGTTATACTCACGAAAAGAAGCTCACAACTTTTTTTTTTTTTTTTTTTTACACCTCTCATGCACACGCAAGCAGATGACAAGCGTTGTAACAGTTAATTGATTATTCCATTATTTGATTAGTTGATTCATAGAAAATTAATTGGCAGCAATTTCGACAATCACTTAATAGTTTAAGTCATTCATCACACTAAAATGCCAAACATTTGCTGGTTTCAGATTCTCAAATGTGAGGATTTGCTGCATTTTTACATTTCATATCATTGTAAATTGAATAACTTTGGGTTTTGAACTCAGAACAAACAAGAAATCAAAATTATGCCTTGACTCTAATCAAATAAATGTCGATTATGTGAATCGATTATGGAAATTATCATTAGTTGCAGCCCTACAGATGATGCAAAATTACATTTAACCTTCAATAAGTGGTTGATAAAAACTGGCTTGACCTTCAGAGATTATTTCTGCTCATTGCTGATCCGACCCTTTCAGCACAATGAATTATAGTTCGCAGAAATAACACTGTATGAGAGAGCTGCTTAACCAAATAGCTTGAGCAATATTTAAACTCTATGGAGCGCATGTATTGCTGATAGAATTATGGCATTATGCAATAATCCCAACCTCCATGTCTGCCATGTAAGCCCGCAAAACACATACATAAGGTTTGACATTTAAATATCTTTCTGTTCGTCTCCACGGCAACTTTTAACAAATCCCCTTTAGTGTGACCCCCCAGCTTGTAGGTGCGTGGGAGTCGAAAGTAATTAGCCTTCTTGGACTGTGGGTCACACATAAGGCGATACAGCAAAACCCTGAGAAGAGTGACAGCAGACATGCAGTGCCTGTACAGTGTGCAACAATGTATGGTCACATATTTCTAACCAGTTCTGTTACTTTTTATGAGAAAATTTAATGATCCCCTCCAGAGTAATCACTGCGAGTGTAGTAATGAGTGTGTGCTAGACAGAGATGTAGAGAGAGGGAAAATGTGCGGATGTGTTGATTTGCAAGTGTGTTTGCAATCTGGATCCCGACACAGACAGATGCTCAGGCCGGCTCTCGTCACTCCCCATCCTGTTGGGGCACTTGATATCTTCATTTTCCTCCATCTCCACTGTTCAAAGAGGACTACAGGGTCATTATTGTGTACATGTACTGTAACGATAGCAGAGGCTGCTGTCATCACGATAGGATTCCTTTAGGTTACTGCACGCAGTTTTTGGATAAAAGCAAGCTGATGTTTTTGTGTTTTGCGTTTGCCAGCACTGAGTGAGAGCTGGTGAAGAAATGTGTAAAAAACAAACATGTTTACAGCTGCGGCTGAACATCCAGTTTCTCTGTTTGCTGTTGCTGACAAGGAATCTGCCTTCTGTGCACTGAACCATAAAACACAGCCTTGAGTTTGAAGACATGAATTCAAAAATCCTAAGGGAGCTTTTTTTCCCACGTCAAACATAACTGGAAATGAAATACATTTCTCTCATTCAACTTGGATATCCCCTATTGATGGATTTCCTGATGCAGGATTGTCATGACACCAATTCTGTGACTTTTTCACCTTATAGCTAAAAACACAAACTAAATACACTGAACTGACAAGATTACATGCCTGTCCAATGACTAACATTAGAAGATAAGTTTAAAAACAACATATTAGATATACTTCAGTGTTGATAATGCAGCTTGCAGTCATTCCTGCTGCAGATAGTACTATGTGGTCATGTAGACAGGCTGTCTGGAAGCTGCTGAACCTTGGACCAGAATAGCTCTGATAATGTATCTGTCATGAATGTGTGTCATCAGGACCTGTTCCCCAGCACACTGTGGAAAATGAAATGGCTGTACTGACTGCCTGGCCTGCTGTATTTAAAGCTGTTACCATGACTGCATAACTTTAGGTGATACACATATACTGTAGCTCACATGTTATTTAAATACAATATAATGTATCTCCAAAGGCTAGAGGGAGGGACATTTATACTGCCAAGAGCATAAATTACATTTTTCAACATGAACTAAATGTCTAAATGTTGAGATTATCATGGCTTGACAACTCCTGTTAATGAATGGAGAGAAAGCTCAGTGAAGTTTTGTTGAATTGTAAATTTGAGCTCTGTGAAATGTCATCTTTCTAACCAAGTTCACATGTCCGGGGGAATAAAAGTGGCCTAGAAGCCAGTTGATCATGTGAGAAACAGCACAGTAGGAGTGAGCCCCTCTCACCCCTTCCTGCTGAAATGAGAGAGCCAGCTGCAAATACAGCACAAATGCTGCTTTCCCACATTTGCTCATGATCCCAGGAGATGGGTGGTCAAGTCTTTCTGAAGGAGAGACAGACAGAAACTCCCTCACTACATTACATTATGTCTTTGCAGTGATAGCACTTAAGGAAATACGTGATGTGGCTCCTTTTCCAGTTATTGTTTTTGGACTAACAGGAGCAAAGATGTGCAAATTGTCTCATGAATTATTGCACACATTATTTTCTACAGATGGGAAAGTCATCACATGCACTTGAGACGACAGACTACATCAAATGTAAGGTTAATTTGACATTGCTTGGCTGTGGCACCCACTGAGAACCAGAAGAGTGTCCGGTCCGTTTCATTGTCTCGGCTGAGACCACTTCAAAGCTTTGTGTTTTAGTCCAACAGGTCAAAAGCAGTGAGGTCAAAGGTCACTGTGATAGCCATCAGTCCTCACCAAACCCAGCTGCTCTCCAAGGAGCTAAATGCTGGTACTTGTAGTTTATGCTTAACAAAGATGATTTTAAAAGGCCCTAAACACGGGTTGTTTAGATAAAGAGCCACTAAGTGAGTGTATATGTGACTTTTTCCATCTGATGGGAATGTGATCTATCCCTTCTTAGTGCTCTATGTAACCCCGCTTTTCTATAATGTCAACAGCAGCTCACTTTGCTAATTGACTTTCTCCATCCTCTCAGGACAATAGAGGCTGGTCCTTGACTTCTTTATGACTTCCCCTTTATGGGTCCTTGGTTGATTATGCCTTTAAGGGGGCCCTTAATAAAGACTAAGCAAACAGAGCTTTCAGCAGAACGCATGGAAAACTCAGAGGCTGTTGTGAGGCTTTCTCCCTCCTTATGGCAAAATGCCAGCCCTATAGCATGGGACAAAGATGAAGAGGATATTCGCCAACAAACACAGGCTAAATGAAAATCTCATGAAAAGCTTTCACTTGAGCGTTGAGGCAGGCCATGAAAATGCTCTTAGGTTAGCCATATAATAAGTAGAAATGATGGCTTTCTGTTCAAGTATTTTTCATTTTACAACAATATTCAATACATCACATGTATATGCAGTGGAAAACAGAATGGAATAATAAATAATACAGCAACTTGAATGGAAATCCGTGCCCCTACATCATTTTCAATCAAGTTCCATCTCTGCTTTCACCTGAGCTTCACTGTACTTCACTGTATTTCAGTGGCACTGCACTGGAAAGAGATTTGAAAACTTTACACAAAACATTTTTTGGATTAGAAATATTTTAAAAGGTAAAACTGCTCAAATTATCTTTCACACCGAGCCTTGGCAGTTGTCTAGTGAGCCTGAGAGCCCTCAACATCCACAGTGGGTTAACAGAGGGTGATCTTAAACAAAAACCTAATTTCCTGCTTGGTGAGAGTGCTGGGATATTAATCTAGATGAAAGGACTGAAACAGGAAGTGAGGTGAGCGTTTGGCTTGTAAGGCGATGAACGTCTTTTTTTGGTGTAGAAAGCTAATAATACAGTCATTGAAAAGCTACCTTTCCTTCTGCCCACCCCCCCTGACAGACACAACACCTCTGGGCGCCCGCTGCATTTCTTACATTCTTAAGGCCAGTTAAGCTGGAGGCCTCTCATGATTCCCACCCACCACATTTGATCAGCTGTTCTGTGGGAGTCAGAGAAAGGTCTTGAACATCTAACAGTGATGGAGCACCCACCAAGCCTCGTTTTGCCAGCAAAAAACAATGTGCCCATCTATTTACAAGCATTTCTCTCTCTGCATGACACCCAGGTTTTTATCACCCACCCATCGGCACAATGCTGGACACTTGCCTCCGCGGCCTGTTTCAATGGACGGAAATTGGGAACTCAAAACAGACCAGTAGTGAAAGGACATGCGGCTCCATCAGCTTCCATACAAACAATGGAGAATCTCCCAGTGTTTAGCTTCTACTTCCTCCAGAAACACAGCGCAAACAATGAGGCGCTATTATGACTGACTGTGTCTGCTGTTTCCAGCACCAGTCTCTGGATGAGACCAGGATGAGAACGCATCTTCAAATTGTTTGGCACTGAGCAGAATTATTTAAAGTAGAAGAGGTATTTCTGATAAGATAAAAAAAAAAATCCCTAGAGATCACTGGAGCAGAAAAGGTAATAGAAGGGAAAATGGAATTGGACATGAAAATAGAATAACCATTGTGCTTGTTCACTGCACTTTTTTGACAACTACAAACCCTTTCAATTTCAACTTTATTGACCCCAAGGGAAAAATTGTCTTGCAGCCAGGTGAAAACATTGAACATAAATCAATTAGATAAAATGTATAAAACGTATATCTTACAAGGATAGGAACACCATTATAGACATGGGCAGCCAGGGCAAAGCCTTATAATTGACAAAAACATGAAATAAAAGCAGTGAAAGATGCATGATTTGACTTTAAAAAGCTGCACAAATTTCAAATAAGGTCTTCAAATGTCACTCGTCTTTCGTTGTGGGATTGCAATTGTGGCCATAAGCCAGTGAGCAGACAATACAACCTGCTCCCTAGCACCATTTACAGCCCAGTACCTCTCCGCAGACATACTAACTGTACACTTGACAAATACTTCCCAACAACATTTTTACTCTCAGTATATCAGCAATTTAGTAGGACGTTTCAACCAGAAGAATGAGGATAACTTTAACGCTATGACTGCAGTGCATTCAACGACAGGCAAACCGGCAGAGCCATCTCCTCTACTCATATTGTTCCCTGATGAGAGATCTAGAAATGTGCAGCCCGTAGCACAAGTGTTTGTTTACATCATAAGAAATAATACTCTCTCTCAGACAAGGGGTCTCTGCGGCCTTGATAAGGATCATGGGTATTTATTACACCCAGCAGAGGCTTTTCAGTGAATTGTTTGATAATAATAATCTAGTACACGCTAGAGAGGACTTCTTAGTGCTTATATTACCTGTTTTTTTGCATAATGACAAACAATGGAGACAAAGCCAGTGACACAAAGATGAACAGAGGGCTGTCAGACCATAGTCCATGAAAATCCCTGCGTATTGAGAGCACAGAGGACAGTTTAAATGTGGATGGAGGTCTTGGTTATACTATACAATGAACATCCCTTGAGACTGACATTGTGTGTCCTGTAATTGCCCTGAGTCTGCCTCTCTGGTCACAGTCTCCACTGGGGGTGACATCTCGTCTCAAAGGCAGAGAGAGGGGAGATATCTACAGACCAATCACGGCCCAGTTAGTCAAACCTCCATCAGCTGGTCACTCCTCTCACTCCTCCTGGGGAGAAAAGCACTGGGTCGGAGCCAATTCAAAACTACAGGGTTACACACACACACACACACACACACACACACACACACACACACACACAAAATAGACAGACAGAGAAAGACCTTGACCTGCTCATTCTCCTCCAAAGCCTCAATGCCAAAGCCTTGGCTCTAAATAAATACAGCCTTCAAAAGGGAGAGATAGTTTAACCCTCTGGAACCAACACTTTGTTTCAGCCCTGGTTTGACAGATAATCCCTCGCAAATCCTAAATCTCTGTGGGATTCACAGTTAGCCAAAGTGGCAGAAATATACAGACAGACAAAAAGAGCTCACAAAACACGCAAAAACTGTAATCAAAGCTGGTATCAGTTTGAAAAGCTAATTTGGAAGCAAGCAAGCAAGCACTGGATAGGGGAAATGATACCAAGGTTTGGGTCATCCAAAATAAATGATAATGAGGTAGATACAGTCATGGATGAATATCACTACATGAACACCATATTTTCAGGATCTGTTTCAGTTGGAATGGCGAGTGAGGCTGAAAAGTCGTTACACACACCTGCACATGAATATGCAAACACACAGACAACCCAACTGACACACAGGGCCGTAACCAAGGATTTTAGAATACGAGGTCTATCAGTTTGGTGGCCCAACCCCACCCCTTTTGGTGGAAATTGTTAAAGACTTTAGTATAAATCCATGCATTTTGAGAGAACACATAATTACTCAGGACAGTTGTTTCCGCCTTCATTCCTCAGGCTCGTTCAACTACTGAAAAGAAGCTAATCAACAGGCTCTAGATCAGTTGAATCAAGTGTACAAGTTCCTGAGTACCACAAAGAACATTTCCTTAAGGGGGCCCTAATGCCTATAAGTATCACTGAATTAGGACAATAAAAGTCCCACCAGTATTCAAAACAAACCACATGCACACGCCACTACAGATAAGGACTGGTTTTTGCCTGTTCTGCTGACCAGCTAACAAGCTTACTTTTACTCTAGATTGTTATTATCGTTGAAAAGTGCACATGCAGCGACAGGTTTAATATTCAGTTGTAAACAAAACTGCATGTTGTTGTCTGTCCCCAGCAATAAAATACACACAAGGACACAACCTCTGCCTCCTCAATGGCCTGCAGACACGCCAATCAAAAGCCTCCCAGTATGTAAACAACAGTCGTTCAGTGGAGCCCTCTCAGCTGGTCAGGCATATGATTCAGACACTTCTGAGAAAAGGTCACTATCAGTCCTGTGAAACAAGAGGCCCTCTCAGTCTGGCTCCTCACAGGGCTGCAATGGTCTACCCAGCTGGGTGCTCTTCATTTACTGCCACCGTCATCAATAGCCCATTGCCCATTCGTCACAGCAAAGAGCCAGGGCTTCTATGCTCGTGGGCCTGGTTGATCCACCCACGCTGAATGCTGAGGCAAATCACTGACAGGTGAGGTCAGAGTAGATTAATAATCAGAGTGTAAATCTTTTTCCCCCTGTAGGAAATCACAGACAGGGTGAAAGCTCCTCAAGATCTCCTCTCCACTCTCTGCTTATTGATCTGCAGCAACTTCATTCCCATCATTCACCGTGACAGCAACCACTCACACTTCTGCAAAGTGCAGCAGGGTAGAAAATGTTTAGGCATCACACTGGCATTTACCTATGGCTCAGCTTCTTGCCTTATTTTGATGTTGAACACATCAGTGAAATACGCCCTTTACACAAGATGCGCTCTTACTGACTGACAGTGGGCTTTCAACCAAATGATGGATGATGCGGAGCAGGTGACAGCCCCCTTTGTGCCATATGAACACCTCTGGCACATTGCAAAAACAACCACCTCTGCATATCATTCATTCTATGTTTAGTCTGAAAAGCTATATTTTCTCCAATGTGAGAGATTTGTCTGACTATTGTTTTGAAAACCGACCTGTTTAAACAATTTCTCAAATCAGGTGTTATTTTCTCACCTTATATAATGACAGTGGGATATTTATATACTTAATCTTACATAAAAAACATAAAAGTTTAGAGGATGTATGCATATTTTCAAAGTGGATATCAGACTAAATGACTTGTTAAGTGGGATAATTTTGCATTGTATGAGTATTAAACATGTTGCACTGTGTAGCCTGCTTTCATCCATTGTTTGTCATGTATGCCATGTGACTGTCATGACCTGTCCAGGATCCTCTTACCTTATTAGAGTAGGGTGGCCTGGCGAGGTTGATGCCATCTCTGATGAGCTTATCCCTGATCATGATCTTCAGCTTCAGCTTGGGGTATATCACCAGCTCTCTCCTGTTGCCCAGCGTCAGGTTCCTCTGCGCGCCCATGTACCCACCATTGCGCCCAACCTCGGTCCAAGACTTGGATCCCCGCAGTTTGGACTCATACTGGTCCACCATGTGACTTGTATAAATCTCTGCTGCGGGTGGCATCGGCTCCAGGGTGAAGTACAGTCCACTGGCCGTCTCTTGGGCTTCCTCTTTCAGCCTCCTCACCGCGTCGTGAATCCTCTGCCTGTGGTGAGGGATATAGACGCCGATGGCATCCAGGTCGGGGTCTCCTATTTGTTTGCAAACCTCCAGATCGTCATATCCATTATCCACAAAAGACTCGACATACTGGGCAAGCTGGAGGGTCTTGAGCCACTCGTAAACGATGACAGGTCCGTTGCTTGTCATTTTGGCTGTTGCCAGATCGGCTACAACTCGGAGGGAAGAAGACACTAAAGTGATGGTTACTTTCCCATTCGGCGTTTCAAACGCATTATAAGGGTCGTTAATAACAATGTGTGCTTTCACCGAGTATTAGGAAAGTAAATATAACTGGATTAAACAATTTTTGAATTACAAATACCAAAGGTTTGGTTACTATCCCCCACCTTATGAGTCCGCGGTGTTTTAAGACATAACAACAGAGCCCTAAGTGAATTAAAGGCTCAGCCTGACACAGTCTGTATGACTGTAACACCTGTCAATATTTATAAATGAAGATCACTTTAGTTTCACTTGACACAGCTTTCAAATCCCAAATGTCATTTCAACATCATTTGTTCTCGCCCACGGTGACTTACCGTGCGCAGTCAGTTCCAATAGCCTAATCAGGCTTCCTTAAACAAATAAGAAGGCAGTTGCCTCAAACTATTGTCATTCAAATAGCTGCTGGACTAGATTTCGTCCGTTACGCACGGCAACTGCTGCGTCTTAAAAAAATGTGTTCACGGCTTATCCCAATTCCTTAAAGTCCTTTGTATCGCCAAACGGCAGCGCGTTGGAGAAATAAATCCAAACAATGCCAAATGGGCTTAAAAACGACAGAAAGTCTGCTGCCGACGATTGACGGCAACCGCACGGTTCCGCGTCCAACCGCTCAGTCTACGCGTAGTCCAGTTCTTCCAGCCGGCACATCACTACACTAGAACTGCAGCCAAGAGCCAACATGCTCACTGCTGCTCCTCTACCGTCCACGCCCCCCAAATCTCACTGTACCCATTTAAAAATAGTGATGCGAGTCCTGTGTTTCTTCCCTCTGCCAACTTGTCACGCCGCCTCGGGGCAGGCAGTGGGTCACCAGGTTCCCACCGACTTGGCCAAAGTTGGTCCGAAACGAAAGCGCATGTTAAACCTGTCGCACAGTTCAAATGACTATCCTAGCTGCTGGTTTGTGTCACATTATTTTCCCCCTGCGATGTGATTTTGTCCACCGCACCTCTCTCGCTCTCCCCCTCTTGCTCGCTCGCTCGCTCATACACACACACTCTCACTCATTCAGCATTTCCACGGTTTGGTTTCTCAACACGCATGAGCTCCCTCTATGTGGTAACTGGGGAACTGAAGATTTCGCAGCACTTGAGCTGATGTAATGGGAGAAACTGAGGCACTACTCATCCATCCACCCATCTACTCATTATCTATCAGACATTTCATGCAGTTTCTTTTTGACTTTACAAAGTTGAAGAGCAAGTGGAGTCCAACTGTCTGTATCAAATTTCAGCACTAGATGCCATGATCATTAGTACGAGACAAGTCAAACTGTCTGGGAAAACAGAGAGAGAGAAAGAGACAAAGATGGGAATAACACTGCTTGAACAAGACCTGTCTGCTCTGTCCAAATGGATGCCAAGCCGGCCGGTGCTGATGCATGCTTTATCAAATGTGAGCTGACAGCTTGTTAGGGGTCAGTTTGATACAATCACCATCTCAGCTCTTGGCTGGAAGTGATTTGCCTCGGCCCATTATGACATGCGGCAGGGCTAGAGAACAAACACACCGGTTGGGGAGGAGTGGGGAAGCATATCAAACAGCCTCCTTTTGGAGAAGCCGCATCAGAAACATGCCAAAAATGCATGTCAGAATGTCAGCGGAAGAGGAGTGTGCCAGTGTAGATCCTTCATCATGTTCCCAGTCCAATCAGACTTGAGTTAGTTGACATTTCCCGTGATTTACCTGTCTGCTGCTGTCTTTGTAATTACTCAGAAATGCTCTATTGTCCCTCATCCTTTGTACACACTCACATAAAGTGGTTTGAATGACAGGAGCCATAGGGGTTAAACATGTGCAGAGTGTGATATGATACATTAGAGCTTGTACTTACAATATATTGACATTAGAAATGAATATTCAGCTACTTTACAAATAAACAAATAGTATGTGTTTATACTGAGCTCCATGTTTGTTGGTACAGCTAAAATACAGTGCGACTTTCATAGTAATGCGCACAATACCATCATATGGAAACAATAAAAGAACAATAAAAAAAAAAAAAGAGTATGTCTGCAAGAAAATCAGCTCTAATGTCTCAGATTAGGTAGAATGTCTGCAGACTAATCAGGAATAATAAAGGCGTGGGACAACCTTGACGATTAGCACAAGTTTAAAAAACAGTGGTATTAGCCTTTAACATTCACTCTGAACACCAACCTATTACAGTTTTTTCCCCCCAGCTCTCGTATATAGGATTAAAACTCACACAGCTCTGCCCTCACCATTGTTTTGGGCAAAGACATGTCATTAGATCGGTTACAGGAGCAGGGGATTATGGGAGTAGAGTGACAGATGGAACAAGGAGACTGCTGCTCTCTACGGTGGGTGGACTCGGAGAGCGTACTGGCAGTGCCAGGATTGCTGTGTTTCCACTCTGCTGCCCCGGGCCCCGGAGCGACCAGCGGGTGCAGAGAGAGGCAAGGGTGGCAACCTAACACAAGAGTCTCACTGGCTGTATGGAAATACACAGGACTGTTTGTTTGTAAGGCAATCATCTGAATCACGTCTTTCCTGAAAAATATTCATTGTAGTTAATGCACTGCAGATGTGCCTGCACTTTGACGACTGAGTTTTTATGAAAACTGACAGCGTATATGCCGATTTCTCAGATAAAACAAATAACATATACATTATAGTAGACAATAGTTTAGTGCAGTGGTTCCCAACTTTTTTAGCCTGTGATCCCTTAAAGCTGGATTAGGCAAAATCTGTGCAACCTATACAAAACCTTCTGCCTCTCTCTCTGCTGCCTCCTATCACACCGCTAAGCCCCTCCCACCAAACCCACAACTTCAAATGGCAGCAGGAGCCAGTTACCCTGCGAAACCTCATGCCTCGTAGGGCTTGCTCTCCACATTGTGAGCCTCACCAAGACCCTGGTCCCTCTCACCTCAGTGACTTGTCTTCTCAAACACGCCCCTCCAGCGCTTCCCAGCCGCAGGGCAGAGTGCCCCACACTTCAGAGGCAGCTGCAACACCATCTAACAGCGGGATGAGAGGCTAGTACACCACACACACACACACGCCACTGTCCCACCTCAAAAGTTATTTCCCACTGTTTGTCATCATGCCTCTTTGCCACTCATCGTTACGAGTGCCATGGCATCGACCATTATGAGCCCGAAGCTCTGTGTGGAGCCGGGACGTGTTGTTTTGTACTGTACACCGCTGTAGGCAAAGGAGGTATTGGAAAATTATCACAAGTTGCAGGATTTTCTGCCAATGAATCAGGCTTTCACCATCTGAAGGGATGTGTACATGCATCTGCATTTGTAGAACAGCCAATAGGAACGTGCCCTCTCTCTGAAATGACCTGTGATTGGCCAGTCTCCCTTCATGGGTTAGATTTTCTAAAGCCTGAAAGCAGAGCCAAGAGTAGGGGCAGAAGTAGAACCACTGGTTTAGCACGTAAAATGTCAGAAAATAGTAAAAAATGCTCATCAGCTCTTCAGAGAACCCAAAGCGATGTCTTCAAATATTTTCTTTGTCCAACATACAGTCCAAAACCCAAAAATATTCACTATTCAATAATTTATTATTTGACTAATTGTTTCAGTACTAACATACTGGACTATGTAGCTTTTATACATATGATGGATTTTCAATTCAGTAGAACAACTTAATTAAAGTGCATCATCATATGTGTTGATATTGCATAAGATTTAGTACTGTATCATTGCTTTGTAGTGACATAAAAAGGCAGTCTATGCCCATTTCAAGCAATAAACCCATTGCTCTTCCCACTGAGTGCAGCAGTATTGCCCTGGAGCCAGAGGACTGCTGCCACATCAATAACACCTCAATAACCATCCCTTAATAAAATCTGAAATAGGCAGCCCAGAGCATTAGTGCTGGTAAATATGAATATGTGGCAGTGAGAGTGCACATTAGCATTGGATCTGGTAAATATGTATAGGCTGTTTTGACTGTGCTGAATGAAAGAGTGTGACTGCGGCAGGCTGAGGGAAGAAAAGCTCCAGTAGACACAGCTGGAAGGTGAGAGGAGATAGACACAGCCAGACAGACAATAGCAGCTCTGCTGACAGCCAAGCTTTCTCTATGCTAATAGTCTACGCTGTGTGTTTCTGCTTCTCTCTGAAAGGAAAAGACTTGTGTATTAGAAGGTGGGAATTTTTGTTGGGTGAAATTTTAGGTTCTCTTTGGCTTCAGACGTCTAGGTTGCACCTTTCAAGACCTCAATTTTAAAATCCTTTGAAGCAGAGAATGGCTTCTGTCCACCTAGATGCAGAGGCACCATGAAGGTCATGGATGTTGGTTTCTAGGTCGAGGCTTTTGCGGGTGGCTATCTGTCAGCCTCTGATAGATATGTAGACTCTTCTGCCAGCAACACAGCCAAGGTGGATATAGAAAACACAAATCCCAGTTCATGCTTTGAATTGAATGTGGTCCTGCGGTAGATACGGTTAAGCATGTCAGTTATTTCTGACCACCATTCCTGCAAAGATTTATTGTCAATTTTCCATGTTGCCAAAGCACTATTAAATAATATCTGGATTTAAAAATGAAAGTGTGTATAAAACTGTAAATAGCAACAATAAGCTTTTTTCAAATGCAAAGTCAATCTTCAAACTCTTTTTTTCTCCCTCTCTTTCCGTTACAGATTTATGGTTTGGCTGGAGATGATTCTTCAGGAACAGCCAAGGCTAGAGGAAACAATCCGGGAGTGAGCTGATGATTGCCTGTGATTACAGCATATCACGTTTGGCTTCATCAAGAATAGTAGGTAGTATTCCAATGTTCCTGGATAATACAAGTTCCTCATGATGGGAAAAATTTACCCTGAAAACGAATTCTCAGAATTGTACATGAAAACACAAGAACAAATTGGGGAGTAGGAGAAAAACAATTGTTATGATGAGTAGTTTTGTGGTGAACCTGACTAAAATCAGTGCTAAATCCACATTGTTTATTGTCTTGGGATGCAATTAAGGGCAAAACTGAACGACTTATTTTTGCAGGCTTAAAAATGAAAGAGCTCTCCCTGCAGGTCAGTGGTTCAGGGCGTCTAGTGGATTCTTTTTCAGCCTTCTGGCATTTTCAATGGAGAGAGAAGGAAAGAGCTTGATCTGTCTTTATGCACTTTTAATTACAAGCGCCTGGCTGGGCTGCAACCTCCAGAGACCAGAGGTGAAGCAAGCACGTCAGGACCAGCTGCCACTCCGCTGGCAGCTCAATATGAACCTATTCATTCCCAAACCCACAGGGGGAAGGAGGGGGGCAACCTGGGGTTAATGCAAGGATCACATGTCTAAGCATATCAGCCACAGACACCTGTCAATCACCAGACAGAATCTGTCAGTAAAGGCAACAGGTCAGTTGTCTATGTTAGCATTCCCACAGGTGCATTAAAAGTGATGCCATCAATCAAACTACTGCTTTGAGTTGCAGTTGGAGCTAACTTCTCAACTACTCCTGGGGTCTGGTTCAATAAGAGCTGTGGGTGGTGATAGACGGATCTCCGATCAGACGGTAGTGGTGATTACCTTCAGTGGAGCACAGGCTGATGGAGTGCAGACTTCTTTTCAAATCAACCCCTACTCCTGCAACTTGGACCACACTGCAGTTTCAGCTCCAGAAAAGGACTGGAAGGAGCCTTGCAGCCATGAATATTTGAAACAGGAAAAAAAAGCTGCACAACAGTGATACAGATCTTTGTCTTTTCTTATTGACTCTGCACAGAACAGAAAGTCTTTGGCATCCTGTTTTATCCCCTCACAACCTGATTATAAACTGGCAGTATACATTAATAGCTGAAAGCCTTTCCCAAGGAACAAAACAGGAGGCACATAAAAGATGAAGTTTGTGCAATGCAAGTACAGAGCCCCACTACAATAAAGACATTGCTAATTAAAATCACTCGTGGTACAAACCAGCAGTTAAAATTAATTGTATTTATTGTGCAGAGAATTAAAAACTCACATGGCAGGCTAATGAGCTGAAAACATTTAAGCAAACACAGAGAAACTGCTTTCATAACAGGTGATACATTATTTTTCTTTAAATGGGTCAGACTGTCTTTAAACATTATGTGCTTGCACTGAGCTTCTTTGTGTTGAACTGTGTTAAAAACAGAAGTCGCAGCAAAACAGAAAAATGCCAAAATCCCACAATTCCCACAAACCAAGTAACCTAAGAAAGCAAGCTGCTGCTTTATGGTCTTAAGCTGTTATCATGGAAACCCAGGCTCTACCAAAGAGAGAATTATCAGGCAATATGATTCCTGTTATTGCCTTTGGCAGTACTTTAATAAGACCCAGCTAACCTGTGACCTGAGTTTGCCGCAGCAGAGGTAGTTGTAGGAGAGATTTGGTGGCTCAAAGGGCATCGACATGCCCACAGGAGCCTCCACTTAATTCCCAGTCAGCTGCACTGATATGCCATCACGGTGAAGCAGAGTCCATGTAATTAGTATGGACGGCCATGCACTGAGCAAGCGCAGCAGCATAAGTGGATTATGTATATATGCAAATGTTTTGACACATGGCCACTGGCAATTTGAGACACACAACTGTGAGCAGTGATATAATGCAGAAATGTGTGGCATATTTTTCTTTCACAATTGGGTACTTGTGCTGAAACCTCAGCAAGTGTACAGCTGCTTACGGTTACGACTAATTAAAAATACAGTGGTATATTTACAAAAATATTTGCCTTGATACTCATGGCATTTATAATATTCACACTCTTCCCTTTTCTCCCCCTCCTCTCTCTCTCTCTCACATACAAATACACACAATAACCTCCAGAAACCACTTACACACCTGTTGATCTAAGACTGGAGATAAAAAAGAGCTGTAAATTAGTTTGTCTGTTTGTGAGTCTGCCTGGTAATACAATATGAATGCCTCCTCTCCTCTCCTCGGCTGCCTTTAATTACAGATATGAGGATAATATAGAGGGGTCAGGGTCTGGCTAGAGACAGGCTTGAGGATCTCTGACAGGACATATTGACTAAAGGCAGTCGCAGCCAGCCACATCACCTTGTGATCTACGACTAGCCTCAAAGTACAATGGCACCCAGAGGTATACGGTTTAACTGCCAAACCGGGCGGCTAGCTGAGAGATGACTGCTGAACTGAACGTTCAGGAGATCTGTTAAAGATTGTTTCATTGCTGAGGACAGATGAATTGCACCAGACATGTAATCAAATCCTGAGAGACAATAAAAGACAAGGCGATTGAGAGAGATGGGAAAACGTATCCCAGTTAGAAAAAAAAGACTTGTGAACTGATTTCAGTACGAGACTCCCATGTGTGTTTGTGGGTGTGTGGAGGTCTAAGCGCTAAAGGGAAGGTTTCCAGCTGATGATAAATGAACCGTCATGTGACTTCAGAGAATGTTTTATAACAATCCCCTCAGCAAAGCAGTGGTGCAGAAAGCCCAATTAATAAAGATTAGCTCTTTTTTTTCACAGGCCTCGTTTTCCTTCTTAATTAAAACAAGGTGATTGAAAATGAATGAATCGCTATGCAGATATGTGAAGCTGTGTTTTGTTCTGTTTTTCCTAAAAATGAGAAAATTGGAGGGAAAAAACCTGAACTGAAACTGGACTGTGAAAATATTTTTTTTTTAGTAATTTAAATAAAACAGAGAAATGTAAAGTTGATGCAGTGTATCCATTTGGATGTGTGCTGTTTGGAGCTGAGAGAAGACACTACGCATAAAGAAGAGGATTTGTAACTAAGCTGCGAGTCCACCCATACACAGTGTCTGTACCTCAGGAGGACTGAAGACAAAAGTGCAATTAGACACAGCGGCCACAGAGTCTCACTGCAATAAATCTAGCCTCAAATGGATGGGAAGATGATGGCTGCGAGCCCAGGTTTGTTAACATGTTATATTAATGAATAGGGCTCTGAGCATTTGACCTATCCACCAGGTCCTCAGGGTGTATGTAACTAATGGTATGATGTACTGGAGGAAAAAAAACACACCATACACGACATGGGAAAATTCTCACTGAGAATGTGCATGATTAAAATAATTTAATGAAAATCACTACCATCTTAGAATATATGAACCTTACTTTGCTTTTCATATGTTGTGGACCTGTGCAGTAAAGTGAAAGACGAGGTAAAGTAAATAGGTTATCGAACACGAGGTTCGACGGCTGTATTAATCTCTGCAGTGCCACAGAGAAGACAGACAGATAAGGGTCCATTTTTCATTAGGGGTCATTATGGGTGACAATGATGGCTGTGGATGAGGATTCCATCATACCCCAAATGATTTCCCAACAAGTGCGGGACACATCAATCAGATTCGATGTCTGACTATGAGCTTGGCCTGAGGAGGATCACCTCATCTGTTATGGTACACTGCTAACATTTTACTTCATATTAAAAAGAAAAAAAACAAATGCTCAAGAAAGAAATATGAGGCCATTTCAAAGGAAAACAACCACTTGAGATAAGATTACCACACATCTCTTGAGCATGAAGAGTCCCTCTTCCAATGTCAAGTCCAAAGCATATTTTCCCATATAATCATTGGCAGTAGAACAGACTTTGACTTTGTGTTTTATAATATTTTCCTGTTCTTATACAGGGAATTTGATTTAAGAACTAATGTACAAATAACGTTTATTAATATACATACAAATATAGGAGAGCTGGATGTTTGACCTGGACATTTCAACATAATAATCTTTGTGAAGCTTACAATCTTCAGTTTTTCAGTAATGACCAACAGAAGAGAGATCATCTGCAAATTACTTCTGAGCAGGTGATTTCTAAATATATTCATATAAAGTCCATAACCAATATCCCCCGCTGCTTTTGTAAAAACTGCAAATGAAAGACTTCACTAATGAGATCCATTCTACTGTACATTAGTTGACCTGAACATTTTCCTTTCTCAAATAATTCAGCGCAGGACTTCATTGAAATTGTAGATGAGCTCTTTTGGAATACATTACTGAGGAAAAGTTCTGGCACTGTTGAGGAAAGTTTGCTTTAAGCTCCAGAGGAAGAAGAAAATATTTAATTTACAGGAAACTGCATCCAAGAAAAGGACAGCTGGATTTGAGATAAAACTAAATACCGTATATAGATAAAGCTCACATTGTGAAGGTAATGTGAGATGTTATGACTGCGCATGAGGGATTTTGGTTAGATGTAAGGAAACTCTTTTAAAAAGTAAGTATGCTGGTGTGCATATTTATTATAGACGCAGTGGGGGGAAAGTGGTGCACTATTTTTAATGGCGCGCACTAGAATGATTTAGAATAAGCAAGTATAAAACTGCTTTTGTCTGTTAAAGGTACCACAACAACATCCTTCAAAGAACTTCTGCCATAAACTCTTTATCTCTGCAGAAGCCACCCCCCCGCTCTCAAGATAATGTATGAGTCAGATGACTTAAGTGTTTTATATTCAATTTTCTGCTCAAGTAAGCTCCTTCAAACATGCTGCACAATTAAACAAAGAAAGGGCTCTACTACATTTGATGTACTGCACGGAACCCCCGGGCCCTGAAAGTCTCACCTTACAGCGTGCACGCATGAAAGGCTCACGCACTCCCACGCATGCATGTACACACACATACACACAATCTTAGCCTCAAACCGTAGATTTTTATACTGGTCCATCGAGGTCTGGCTTTGGTGTAAAGTCTCAGTCGACAGACGTTGTTTGATCTCAGTAAGACACTGTTCTCTGTTGGACATCAGAAGCTTGTTTCGACAGATCCAAAGCTGCATCTAAGGTACTTTTATTTAATGGAACACACTTTGCGCTTATAGGAAATTGGCCTGTTGGGCAACTTACCTGTTAAATGATGAGAACATTCTGTAGACATTAAAGTCGCTGTTGTAGCAATGGCTATACAGTTGGGTTTGGCATTAACAGCTTCTGGTCCCCATATAAATCCACACAGAACACTCAACACTCGGTGGGGAACAACATTAAATCCCCCAGGGGCATCAAAGCAAAACAAAACAGACACTGACAGATCACTGGCATATCACTGAGATATGAAATACAGAATTCTAAGGGACAAGCCCACAGAAAGATACCATACCCAGTAAACTTACTAGTAAAGAACCAGGCCAGAGGAGGCTCATGGGTGAAAAAAAGCACAGTGAACATCAGTGTTATGGCTGAGGGATGAATGAGGAGTTGACAGAATAAACACTAAGAGTCTACAGCCATGCTAGCAGTTCTGCGAGGCTGTACTTCTACTACTACAACAGCTGTGCTTGAGATTTATGCTAACATCAGCATGCTTACATGCTCACAATGACAATGCTAACATGCTGATGTTTAGCAGGGATAATGCTTACCATGTTCACCATTTAGTTGTGTGTGTAAGCATGCTAACATTTGCTAATTAGCAATAAACACAAAGTCTTGGGAACATGAATGTCCGTACCAAATTTCATGGCCATCCATCATATAGTTGCTGAGATATTTCAGTCTGCACTAAAGTGGTGAACCATCCAATATTGCCATCCCCAGAGCGAAGAGAAAACAATGTTTTGTAAGCAGACTAAGAAGGCCTTCTACCATAGAGTAGGCCTACTCCACAAAACCAAGACACAAGGGTCCCAAAACCTTACCTCACAAGGTCATGAATCTGATTTCTCATCCAGAACCCTGAGAAACGGCACAGAGGTCTTCCAGGGTATAGCTCCTTCTACTTCAGAGCCATCTAATTTAAAGATTTGTTTTAATACAGACATTTTGCAATACATCATAATGCGAAAAGTCCTTATCTTGACATCTGGAATGGTTTATCTTTAAAAGTGGCTGCATGAGTAAGAGATTGATAGTGGAATCATCCAGAACTACAACAGAGAGTGAGCAGCGAGGGGTCAAATGTTTGAGCTCATTTTTTCTTCTCAACACCCTCAAACCAATTACAGACTAATGTTCAATGGCATGTGGAAGAGTTAACAAACTGGCAGAATAGCAGAATCTATAAGTAGAACGTATCCATCATTATAATAATACTCCTATTTAAATGCATGAACAAATGCTTTGCTGCAGGGGTGTCACATGCATTCATATAAGGGTCTCGAGTTTGTGTTCTGATGGCTGTGCAGATATTCTTTGTGGTTACACTCACACTAACACTAACTATTGTGTGGTCCTTTATAGAGAGGCAAGGTTGTTAATAGTTCAATGGCTTCATCTATGAGCACAATTTCTCCTCTCAAAGAACGACACAAAGTTGAAGAGCTCCGAATTAATTTGCTTTAAGTCCATACCGTACACTGAACATCTTAAGCATAAACAAGGTCACTTGCTGAGGGAAACACATTCCACATGGCAGATAGGAAAACTCATTTTCTTGTCAGGAGTATTAGGAAATGTTCTCACACAAACAATTTCATACTCCTCTGGTTTCTGTATTGTTGTCTTTCTCCCTTTGCATTAAAAAAGTGAGAGTATTGGTCCCATTCCAGATGCTGTAACATTGCCTCGAGCACTGCACATCTCCAAAGCCTGTTTCATGTCTAAGCTGTCTACCTGCTGGGATTGCTTCTTTTGCTCCTGCAGCTGTGTTTGTGTGAAATGGCTGGCTGTGTTTTCTAAGGGGCTGTTAAAAACTTCATGGTTTGTGCATGCAGCATGTTGAGTACAAGCATTGGTGGCTTGTTATGCACTGATGGGAAGCTGTGATCTTTGGTACAATTACAGCTAAGTGCGTGAAATATTTTAATGGTCAATCCAGTGTGGATGTGGGCAGAGCAGAATAAAACATGAGTCATAAAAAGTCAGCACTTTCAAATACTTTTCCCAGCAAAACAGATGAGTCATTTACTAGACTCAAGGCGGGGGCTACATGTCACCTCTGCTTCATGTTTATGTCATGACTTTTTTTAAAAAATGTCAGCAAAGAAAGATCCTGCAGAACATGGTTCATTTGTTGGCCTTAATATGTCTTCACAGTGTCTATCACACTATTTGTAATAAATTTAAGGGATTCTTCAATACTGCAGTGATGCATCCATGTAAGTTTGCAAACACACACAGGAAGTGGAAACTATCATATAAGCAGAAGACTCACCTGTACTATTTTAATCTAAATACTGTAGCATTTAAAGTCCTTGTAGCAGCTGATGAAATGACTACTATATAAAGCATAGCTTGTGAAAATGAAACATTCCTCTAAATGGGGAAAAAAAAGCATTGTGCTGTCAAATGTGGAATGATGAATGTGATATATACTTACAGTAGCTATGGGTTTTTACTGAATAATATATTTTATTCTAATATTTTGAAAAGCAAAGCAAAGACAAGAAAACATTTTGTAGGAACACTGATAGATTAAAGAGCAGAGTCCCAGTAGACTGTAAAGTACAGCATGCCATAAACCATTCCCTGGAGAGGACCAGCTATTTACAGCTGGTAACTGGCTTCATGCGGAGGTGGCTAAGATATGCAGAGTCACAAAGGAGCAAATCCTTGTCTCTTGAGGGCAGATTAAAGAAAGAAAATGGATGTATTCTACAGATTTAGAGGAATGTGCTTAATGCTAACTGCAAATACATGTATTGATATTCCAGGAATACTTAAATTGTCCAGGCAAAGGAAATCTGTTAACATTTAAGTTTTTAAATGTCTGTATGTTTATTAAAGGTTTATTCCAGGTTTAATTAATATCAACTGCCTTTAGATTACGTTGGTTGTTTGGTATCTGCTTAAGCACAAATAATTAATTAGTTACTATTTACTTTTACTGTCCTTTCAGAAATTCATACTCTGTCTCAGGTAATAATTGCCAACCATGAGACTCTAACATTACAGGTACATTAAACTAACAACCAACAATGCAATAACCACAAACACGCCAAATTCCAGAAAAAGTGAAAATGACTCAGCCTAAAATAACAATTAAGTGCAACCTCCACACACCCACCCAGACTCTGTTATATGTCACACTTTGTTTTTTGTGTAATACCATGCTGGTGGGTATGAAAGATTACAGGCACAGTTAGTTTGTGTCTTTAGTCAGACAAAAATACAGTATTTACTAAGAAAGAAAGCTACTCAGTCCTCACTAAGAATTGCCTGTTCTTTCTTTATCACTCAGGACTCACAGAGCAACATCATACCATTTTGTTACATATCAACTGTCTTCACAGAGTGAAAAGTATCAGGCAATAAAACAGAAGGTTAAAGTGCTCTCTATGAATGAGCAAGAGAACCAACATGTCCCTAACATATGTTGATTTTCTTCTGGATTTCACTTCCTTTGAGAGATTATCTATATATATATCTTTATATCTATATATATATATATATATATATATCTATATATATATATATATATATATATTCATATATATATATATCTATATATTTATATATATATATATATATCTATATCTATATCTATATATATATATATATATATATATATATATATATATATATATATATATCTATATCTCTATCTATCTATATATATCTATATATCTCTATCTCTCTATCTCTATCTATATATATCTATCTATCTTTCATTCTAATATTTTCCTTTCTTTGATTTCCTCCTGTTATCTCCTGTTATTTTCTTATGTGGTGAATAGTTTCTTCATATAGTAAAGTGCATTGCCTCTGAAGGCTAGTATATGTATATGTATGTGTCTTGTTGTAGACAGCCATTTGTCAAAACACACCTGTATCGGACAAACTGTATGTGTCAGCTAGCATGAGGTTGGAAGCTGGAGTCGTGTACAGTCTAAATACCTGAGTTTTTGTCCATTTGTCTGGACTGGGCCCACTCAGCTTCAGATTAGAGCCCACGTCGTGTTTTTCCTACACACAGACATTAGGTGCACATTTCCTCACCTCTATAGATAAACGGAGTGACTGATAATAAAAAAAAGTATAGACAAATGATATGCCCTTCAAACTCATAACCCTGAATGTATGACCCCAGCTCATAATATCCTACTGAAGTACATTGCCACTTCACTAATACAAGCCAGTGTTTAAAAAATCAAAATAAGCAGCATATCCAGTTGGTCCCACAGAGGTACAGACTTCTAAGCAGCAAACCAAACACAAAATTCAGGGTCGGGGTTAGGTTAAAAACTGACACTGGATAAATAAAAAAGGCAATTTACATGCAAATGATACTGCTGGCATTTGCAGTAATTGCCATTTGTGGTGCTCATCTGAAATGATACAATGGCAGCACCTTTAAATTGCAGGGAGAAATGGAGAAAAAAATATTGACAATGGGCTAAAATTTCTTGAGTATTCAATATATTGCCTTGTCAAATCTGGTTACTCAGCCTGACAGTTTAGCAGTTTCTAAATTACTACATTAAACTTGTTTATCTTTAAGATCTGCTCAAGAATCAGTCAGACACGTGGGATGAATAGTGTCCCATTATTTGAGCTATTTTGAGTGCACACTTCAACTTGCAGCTGCACTGATTGAAAAGGCTGCGAAAGACTTGTGTTAGCATAGCCAAACTCATTTGAATCCAAATCATTCTGATCACAGGCTAGCCCAAAAACACACGTTAAAAATAACATACTTATATTCAATGGCTGCATCATAATTACAGCAAGATGAAAGGTTTTGATGTGGTTTTGGGAAGCAGCAAGAGAGTCTGTTTTCTTTCATCTTTGAGATGTAAAAGCAGGGATACAATAAACACACACACACACACACACACACACACACTACAAGCAGACAGAGATCATGAACTCAAACTCCCATGTGGCCAATAATTTATGAAATGCCTTACTCTAAAATAAAAATGAATATTTAGCATTTAGCTCAAGTATCGGTAGAGAAGAAGAAGAAAGCTAAAGCAGGGTTTGTATGTGTTGGTATTCATTCATTTACTTTAGAGATTATAGTATCCCATACTGGCTGATTTTAATAATCCCCTCCTACAAAGCAGATACCTATAGATCAGTGAAAATGCAGTAAGCACAAATTTATACTGAGCAGATCTTCAAACACTGTCTGTTGTCATAAATCCACCTTTACCTGTAAGAACTATGCAGGTTTAACTTTCTCAGAGCAAAACTAACTGTAATTATTCAAAACTGACATTTGTATTCTGTTGTTTATACAAACAGTACATTCACTCTCATTCACTGTACTGGTTATACAAGGTGTGAAAGGTGTATTGCAAAGGGATTTTGTAATCGTGGGTTCGACTACATAAAGTGTAATCAAAGTGTGTGTGATCTAACATATACCGAAGTCATCATGAAGTGCTAACGATACTGCAAAATGCACGCAGAAGTAGTAACATTTCTTAAACATTTCTTTTCAAGAGAAAGTAAATATATGTGAGCAAACCATCAAGGTATATTCGCTCTGTGGTAAGCTCACCAGTGCTGCCACAAAGGCCACACAATATGACTGTGTGATATTGATTCCTCAATTGATTTAGCTGACACATTGTTCAACATTCTAATTATTTTATGTGCCTGCTGCTTTTTGGTGTGTTCTGGTACCGCCATGAGTGGCCCTCACTGCCTCGCTCCCTGTCCCCAGTGGGATGGTTAGCTGGGGGTAGCTCTGCTTGAACAACATGGCAGCTGTGGGTTAAGAGTGCTGAAACACCAGTGGGAAGAAAGGCCATTTCTAATGAGCAGTTCGGGGACTCTCGTGTGGGGAAAGACGAACTACAGCAAAAGAAGAGGGACACAAAATTCTCACCATGAATGCAGAAATTGGACTCAAGGCTTCTATGGCTGTTTTTGTGCAAATCCTCTTTCCTTTGAATATTTATGGTGTAACACATTTCATTTACAGGAAACATGCAAGACAACACAGTGTGGGTAAACTAAAAGAATGAATCTGCTCTGAAGGTGTGCAGTAACATACCTCTTTCCGTTATTACCATAACAAAGTTTAGACTCCAAAGGCATAGCTGAACAACTGACAGCTTGAAGGAACTGCTCCATGTTTCTTTACATCTTTGGATTCCCACTCAGGTCCCACAGCGGCTTCTTTTGGAAAGAAGCAGTTCGGCAGAGGCGCAATGTCTGTATGAATAATGCATCTGTTTAGACCTTTGTTTGTTTTTTTGTCTGTCAGGATTTGTCAGTGACAAAGACATAGTTTTTAAATTAAACAGTTTCAGAGGCAACAAAGAACGACTGCCAAATGCCCACTCTGTTTAACATCAGTCTCACTGAAGAGAAAACTTAACTAGTTTGAAAGAGTTGCAGTTCCTGAGTTTATTCAAGAAAACTAAAACACTTTTGAGTTGGGATTGTTGTTCTTGTGACAACAGCTAATAACCAAATTTGAATAAAATCTTAAAGTAAAGGAAAGTGAAGACATAGAGAAGTGATGTAACCTAGATTCAGTTATTGATATGGGACGAGACAGGAGAGAGGCAGAGAATGACACCAAGAGAAGAAAAAGGAATCTCCAGTGGGGAAATGCATCACAGTTATGGAGCGATAAGCTGATTTGTTTCATCAACTGTTGTTCCACATCTTCTGTACACACCAGCTTGAGCCTTTGTTTCTTTAAAGTGCTGAGGCAGAGACATCCATTTGTTATTGATAGATGATGACAACTAGATACAATCTTTTCATCTAGCTGTCTGCCACAGCTCAAGCTGGAATACTACTGCGTGTTCGGAAAGGCTCAGGAAACGGACATCTATACTGACTTGGCAACGGAATTAAAATCTATTAGTTATGGCTGATTTCAACTTCAGAGGTATCTGGAAGAAACAGAGCTATATCAATAGCTGCACTGTTTATGTTCACGTGATCTCCTTCAGGAGACGTACAGTATCAGCTCATGACAGAGAGGCATGTAATCTGAACTTTACTTCTACACAAGCGCAAACTATTCCAGTGACTGTATAGTTTGCTAAATGATTATTTCAATTAGCAGAGACTAATCAAAAGAAAGTTATTATGAAATTAATTTATTTGAATGACCAGTGGCATACCCTGTATAATTTATAAGAATCAATGCTACAACTAGTGATTTATTTTGCTAACAAAGCTAAACTGAATTAGTGATAAAGGTCCATATTGTGAAATGTCTGAAATGCACACACTCACACTGCAGTTGACAGTGGTTGACATATACACGTGTAAAAACCTGCAGTTCATGCTTTGGCTTCACTTAAGGAGTTACATGCTCTCCCACAGGTTGGGAAAATGTCTTCAATACTTGAGCATATGAGAACATTTCAAAGAACCCCACTAAGGTATAAGATCACTGGTACACTACCAAAAAGTGAACGTTTTTAGCATCTATTATTTGCCAGGGTTATCATGTAAAAATTTTAAAAAACTCAAAGTGATAGAAATTTCAAGGACGCCCTTTGGGGCCAGCTGTACATGCACACTCCACCACTAGAGAAGGTAAGTTGAGTGATAGTGCGAGGTGTTATCTTACTAACGGGGCATTACCATCCTCATCACAGCATGTCTTATAGTTAATTATTGATTAACTTTGTAGAGATAAGTCAGTCAGGGAGGGAAGATTGGTTTCATGCTGGGCTGGCTGGCCACACGCCATCTCAATGAGCCTCTCCAGGTTGATGTCCATGTAATTTGACCATTAAAGCAAATCAACCATGTCTCCTGAAGAAAGAGCTCCGTCTATTTAAATGTAATTTGCTGCATCCGCGCTAAAGGATCTTGTTTTGGGCCATTTTTGCTTATTTGAAAGTTGACAGACGTGAAGTCCAAAATTACATCTGACAAGGGTGCTGGGCTGAATTTGGAAGATTCTATCTGCATTAGTGAAGTATGATGAATCAGCCTTGACTAAAAGCAGCAGAGTGCAAGGGGTGCAGTTCCTTGTCACAACAAAAAAAAAAAGCTATTAGTCACCGGCATACAATCAGATGGGGTGATGCAACAGCACAATGCAGCACCACAAGTCTCTTATGACTGTGTTTGAGCAATGTTAATGTTTTTACCCAATAGCTCTGATGCTAAACTTCAATGAAAAGTGTGAGCTGGTTTGTCAAAACAAAAATAATTTGACATAAATCAGGGAAGTGGTGAGACACCCCAGGAAACTGGGACAAACTGCAGCAAAATTTGCTCTGTAGATGACCTTAGAGCTTTAAAGATTGAACTGAGATGGGATTAGAGTGTCTAACTTCTACAAGTACAGGCTCAATATTTAAATAAAAAAAAAATAAAAAAAACACCACTGACGTGTTTCTGAAGCCTAAATAAAATAAAATAAAATAAAAAGGAATCTAATCCACGTGTTCAGCACAATACCTAGCTGTACTGCAAACCACTGAAGCACAGTGAGCTTTCACTCAATAGACCTCCCATAGGGCAGTATACTGCACAGTACATGGTTGTCTCAGCTGTTAACCTCCTCCTCTTCTTCCTCTCTCTCCTCTTCCTTTCCCATGCTCCATTGTGTCTGGGCTGACTGCTGCTCAGACAGGCCTCTGGGTAGGCAGTTCAACAGTCAAGTATCGGAGCGAACATCCTCTGACACCGAAGTCAAAATGTCTTGTGTTTGGAATATGCTGCCGGCTCTCTGGAGAGTCCGCCTGCCTTCCCCACATCCCACACAATAGACCTTAGACAAACACAGCCAAGCTGAACAAGGGAAAGGATGACAGAGGGGAAAATGAAGAAGAGACACTGGTTCTTGGGAGGAGATGGGGAGAGGAATGACGGAGCAAAGCTGAGGACATGAACAAACCTGCTTGGACCATGCGGAAAAAATCCTTTGTAAAGATGTACTGCGCTATAGCCATCTCTGTTTTCAAACTGGATCTCACACTAATCAATACGACACAGACATACAGAGATACTGAAAATAAAAGCGACAACAGAAACATCACACTGTGACTGCCCAGTCGATTGAACAACCATGAAAGGCTGGCTGATGACCTCGTGTGAGATAAATCACTTAGAAATGAGCCTAGAATAAGCCTAGTCTCTCAAGCCCTTGAAATCTCTGGATTACCCCCATCGTTCTAATTTAGACGTAGCCTGAAGCAGAGAACAGGCTAATTTCCTCATGTGTCAAAATTAATGAAGATAATTTGCTGCGGTGGAGGAAAACACACATGCAATCGCGCAAGCACCTACACTCACACGACACACACAATTGCATGCGCACAGAAATACTCACACTATCCTTTAAATGAACCCAGAAAGGGGGCCAGAAAAAGAAGGTAGCTTACTGCAGTTGAAACCAAAACTAGGTTAGTACATCAGCGGTGAAACATGTGGGATTTGACACTGTTGTACAAAAGGTCTTGGATCTCAGCATGCAGAAACAAACGGTAATCAGTTCATGAGAATTTCAGCAAACGACAGCTTAGCGTTTCATTTTACCACTTGAAACCTAATGTTCCTGATATTTCGGTCAAATTTCCCTTTAAGTAGACTCAAAAACCACAGGACCACACTCCTTTAAATAATTGAAATGCCTTTATTGTCATGGCATGGTCATCTTAAACCTTAAAACAAACTCTGACATGTTTCTGCATCAAGCCTTTGTCAGGGATCGACTTTTCTTGTGATTTTTGTATCCAAAGAGCACCTCAAACAAATTTTGAGTCGCTCCTACCCAAACATTTTTGGATTCCCTTTAAGTAGTTTTAAAGTAAGATGAAGCACACTGTTCTACAACATTACATAACGTTTTATTGAAGCTGTATCACACTCATGCTGAGGGAAATGGGATACAGAACAGAAATTCTGAACATCTTGTGCATCGTATCGTACAGATTTCCCTTTAGTTCAGCCTGACATATTTGGTACAGTTTCTTTGAAAATCTTGGCATTGTCACTTGAAATTAAATTCAGTGGGTTGGAACATTATTTCTCTGCACAACATGAGGGTATGATGATGGACCCGCTAAAGGATCTGTGGTGTTGGAGGTTCACATACGACCAATAAAGAAAAGGTCATAATGCAGTATGGATGTTTATATTACATTGTAAATTAATCCATTACTTACTGTTTGATTGTTTAAACTAAATTTACAATAATAATAATTGTAATAAGTGCTTATAGTAACATGTAGCAACTGTTAAAACATTTCTCCAGTGATTTAGTGCTGCACTTCTATAAAGATGAGGGCTTGCGAGGAACAGAATGGTCAAAATTGAAGCAGCAGAAGTTGAGACAACCTGACGTTTAGTCCTCAATTTGGGTCAGACTCTGGAGATGAAAATTGTATTATCGGAGGTGTAGCATCCACAGTTTTTTTGCCTCTCTTTCATTAGACTCTCCCAGCCTGGTAAATGCCCATTTCACATCTATCTCCATGCATCAAATCTGTAATTTAGGTTTGCTATTAAACATTTTTAGTATCCGATCCCAAGCTGAAATACACAAGTGATGTCACTTTTCTCAACTTGACAAAGCTCCTCCAGAGCCACAAAAGAAATGGTGCATCTGCTTTTGCTCCCCATTACTAGTAAATTTCAATTTAATGTAAATACTTGGTCAAAAACATTGTATGAAGTTCCTTAAAACAGGCAGAAAATGTAATGAAACATCTTAATTGTTACATTCCTGAATAATATATCATTCATGTTCATTAATGTCACAATCACTATGATAGAAACTACTGATGAGTACTACTTGGAGTACCCCATTTATGATGATACAATAATTATAATGACTGCTAATTAGCGGACTTGAGACAATATAAGAGATTAAAAGAATGCGAAGAAAGGTGATTCATTCTTACTGAATTTTATTATAAAACATTCTTGAATCATTTGTCACACCTTTAAAGCACCAAGTTCTGTTGTATTTTCATTCCATTCAAAATGGTAACTTTATTACATTGACCAGGTTATTACATTATACAGCATTATTACATTATTAGTCACAATACAACTTTTAAGAGGGGTATTCTTTATGAGCCAAACAATTGATTACATTCTGTTTCCTCCAAATCCACCATTTAATCAAAACAAATCAGGCGGGCAGACGATCTCTTACCAGCCAACTTCAATCTAATATCCATTAGAAGCCTTAGGGAGGTAAACAAATAGAAACACAGTCATTGAAAACATCCCTTTCCAGTAGACAGGGCTTGGACTGATCAGATTTAAACTGTTCATTACAGGGGCTTCCAGTTTAGACAGCTAAGTTATGGTGGACTGTAGAGAATGGATCCTACAACATGGACCACTGAAGTGTGAAAGAGAAAAACACTGTAAATTACAGCTGGTAGGGAGGCACTTAAAATGTTTTGATAATGGTATAAAAAAGGAGTGTAAATAAGTATCTCCAATGTTAAAGTCTTTTCACAACAGAAAATTATAACCAAGTGACACAGATATATACTTAATTCAGCAGGAAAAGAGGAGTAGAGGAAAGACCAAGGGAGCTGTCGGACCATCTCTCCCCCTCTGTGAATCTACATCTGTTGCAGTCTGAGAGACAGCTGTTCCTATGGGGAGAGGCAGCAGGCAGACAGAGCCCCTCTGCTCTCCCTCCACGCCCCTCTACACACTTTCTTCATCTATCCATCAACCTTCATACTCACTGGTATGGTTCCTTTAGCTTCAGCCTGTTTCCTGGTACTGATAACCACCCTCTCGACACCGGCTTCATCCATCCACAGCCTTTGTTTCTCACCTCATTACTTCCCATTTACAATGTGAATACATTCCAACAAGAACGTCTTTTCTTTCGTTAGACTCCAGAAGGGTTGGTAATGTCTATAAGCACTAGACGTGCTCTAGTTTTCTGTCAATGGGACGCATTGGAAACTGAGGAAGGGATATTGTATACGTTTTGTAAGCCTGCAGCATAATTGTAGACCGAGTGCACAAAATATTAGTTTGCCCTGCACTTTTGAAAAAAATCTGATAAACCCACATGAAACTTACGATTTCCCCTACTGAACCTCTTTAGTAGTGAAGCTGAAGAGGGAACAATAGGACACCTGAGATGATGAGTTCTATTATATCAGCAAGTTCATCCTAATGTTGTGCTCATTCAGCTGTCTTTTTAATAGCAGCCCATTGCACATGAACTCTGCTGGTTTTTGAGCAATAACAAAGATTTTACATCAAGAGCAACATATTGAATATTAGCACACTGCTGTCTAGAAAAGCCTTGAATATGGGGAATGACAGACAGGGTAGTGGGATGCAAGGTCAGATGATCTCACTGGTGGTCAATGTGGCTTACATGCATCATTGAGCAAAGCCAAGTCAAACTGCGTTTCGGCGTTCAGCCATCTGGAGATGACCACTAGCATGTTGTGGCGGACCTCTGTCGCATAAGATGTGAACTTTCTTATTCTACAGCAATGCTGCTGCGCATCAAATTGAATGCAACGTCTACCGGGATTATTTGTGTCATGTTGAAAGCTGCATACACCATGTTAATGTTGACAAATCACTGACACTCCCACCAGCAAATGCACTCTCGCCCCCACCTCTCCCTTTTTCTTATCTCTGGCTCCCGCATGGCACATAAGATAGTGACATAAAGAGGAGGATTCTCCACAGTCCTCAGCTGATTATGAGGTTAAACTGGTCAGGCTGATATTCAGCCTGTTCCTGTCTGCACAAGGAAATCCTGCTCATCATTCTGCCTTTGTTAACAACCCAGGTCTGCCTCCAGGCCCACACTCATCCCAGGCCCTAAACCCTAAAATGAACTCTATATCACCTTCACCACTGCTTGAAGGAAGTGAGAGGAGCAAGGTTAACTACACTGGGTATCGGATGCATACGCATACCTCCATACAAACATTTTGGTGTTGAAATGTGCACATACACTCACAGTTACTACTCTCTTTGGGACAGCCCTGAAGAGTCCAGAGCCTGACAAAGTATTAGAGTAATTCAGAATCCGAGAGATACATGCTGTACAAACACTATATTATGAGTAGAAAAGGCACTGTGGAGCACAGGAAAAAGAGAAAAGGAATAACCGCAACAACAGAGGTGATCCACAGAATGCCAGCTGTGAATGGAGCACACTGCTCATGTTTGTTTTAGCTGAGGCTGTGAAAGAGGCAGAGTTGAAAGCAGCAGTTACATACCGTCGGCTCTCAAAGACAAACAGACAAGCAAGGATGACATCCAGCACTGGTGAACCGAAGATGGGATTAGCATATATTTGCTGTGGTGTTACACTGAATGCCATACATGCCGCATAAATTCCATATACTAGACTGCTAGTTAGGCAAGATGAACGTGAGGCCTAATACGTGTGCTGCAGAAAAGGCAGGTAATAAGCCATGTATTTATGAGGTGCAGTGGTGTCAGTGACATCTGCATAACCTATTCATGAGAGCCATGATGGAATCTCAGTTATCCTCCATTCCAATCTTACAGGTGACAAAAGAGGAAGGTTGAGGTGAGGGTGGGGAGAATGATAATGAAGATGAAAATAGAGAAAGGAAGCAGCAGACGAAGGTAACGGAGACAGAGTGGATGAGGAAAGATGAGGAAATAGGGGTAGTGGAGGGAGTAACAAGGGATGTACTAAATAGTGGGAGACAGACAGACAAGGAAAAGGAACAAGCAAAAAAGATGAGAGAAATTGAGAGACATACTGTCGGGAGACAGAGAGAAAGAAGGAAGCAGAGGAGTGGAGGCAACAGCGAGAGCAATTACTGGGAGAATGAGGAGAGTATTTCAATAAACCTGTACATGTCGATTCCGCCTGGCACATCCGCTACTTGTGCCCTGCACTCTGCATACCAATGATTCAGACGCACCATAACTGGAATTCACAATCTATACGAACAGCAAGGGCAACAGCATTAGATATTACTCCAGAGCACAGGGGAGGGAGGGGGGAGGAGGAGAAACAGGAGACCAGTTACATGTGGTCTGAGAGAAAGTGGAGGAGAGAAAGTGTCTCACGCCTAACAAGTTGTTTCTCTTTTGTTTCCTTTTTCATCCACTGACCGAGAAGAGGACATATTGCTCTAGTAAAGGGGAAAAGAGAGAAAAATGAAACTTAAAGAGATTTTGTTACACCACTCCCGATATTTCTGCCTAAATCTTTTTATCCCTTTAGTTTGAGATTCATTAATTACCACTGTACGACTACCTTAAGGCCTTTTATCTATCATCATTGACCATTTGTCAGCCAGACTGCACTAAAAATACCTGTTGATGCCTGACCTGTTCACTGTTGCTTTACCTGGGCTGCCTCAAAGTGGAGGCGAGGGACATGTTCTGGACCCCAGGGGAGTTTCCTGTCTCCACGACGACAACAGATGGCATTCTACTCTGCCTGGGCATGACGTCAGGAAGACACAGGGAGGGCCACAAAAACGCCAAGAACACAGGGACCTCCTAGTCGAGGTTTACCACAGGGTATGGCCAAAGGCAGCAGACATCTTGAGTTTTATGCCCCTACCATGATTCTCAAGGGCTCGCAACAGGGCACTCTAGAAGCTCATCACACTATAATAACCGTCCTTGGTTTCGGGGACACATTTTGGCAGACACCCAAACACCAAAACCTATAATCCTCCGTGGTACCATCAGCATCCCAGAGGACCTGATTTCATGGACTTCAAATATGATCCAGGGTCAAAAACTGAAAAATAAACAATATTAAAGTATGAAAAACTGCAAAGTACAAAGAAGTGCAAGCTTTTATGAAGGTACCGTTATGCTTCTTAAAGGAATAATCCACAGAAAATGTGTTTTAAAGAGGAACTCTGGGGGTCTCACAACAGACCCATTTTAGAAAGAATGGTCAAAATCAAAGTAGCACAGGCCGAGATATACTGACTTTTAGTCCATAGTGTCAGCCAGGCTTCAGGATCCTACAATTCCCACAGTGCAACTCACTGCATCTGTCATTTGACCCTCAAAGCCTGATAAATGCCCACATCTTTCAAACTCCATGCCAAACTGACATCATCAGGTTATTTTCTCAGAGTTTAGAAAGCTCCCTTTAGAGCCACAGGATATAAAATACAACTGTTTACTGTCCCTGTGACAAGTAAACTGATCTTCATGTGTAAAATTGGTGGAGTATTCCTTTAATGTTAAGTGGACTTTCAGCTGCACTGTCATCAGTCTATCTGACTTGGGGACACATTATATATTACATCTTGCACTACTCAGCACCATTTGCCCCCCATGCTTTCTAGCTCCATTGTGCACCCTGCTCTTCCATTACCTGGCCTTATCCCGAGGCCTATAATAAGTACATTAACGGTAATAATGGATTATTGATCATAATGAATCAACCAGTTTTATGCCAACGCCAGCATCTGTCCTGCTGAGCAAGAAGGTTGGGTGGAAAAGTCCCCATAATTCCTTAGTGCAGGAAAGGCCCAGAGCATTAGTTTGTGTCTGAATGATGAATGGCTGGTAAAGAGAAAGGACTGGGGACCTCTGTGGTTGGGTTGAGAGCAGTGAGATTGAGGGCCACCATGCTACCTCATCTGTGATTAAAGTGAGCCATGTAAGGTTAAGCAGATAGGTGTGCCCCTGTGACGAAGCCCCGCTAAGGAGAACTAGCTACGTGGAGGTGATTACCAGCTAAGACAGATTTTCAGCCTGCTGGTCCTCTATGAAAAGATCAGAGGTTACTGCTAAAGACAAGGACAGAGTAACCATCATATGTCCAGGATACAGCAGGCCACAGGAGACATGTTTTGTTTTTTACCTGACTACAAAAGAGTGTTGCCAAGTAGGACTGACCGACAGATATAATGTACATGGTAGCCCAACTAGGTTACACATTGCAGTGGGCTTCTTTTAAGTTAGCTAGGTTCCTTGTTTGTATGTTTTAGATAACACTGGATATATTGTGAACACACGTGCTGCAGGAACAATATGGTAAACCCATCACTATTGATTTACCAAACTTGCACAATATACATTTTGGTGGTGATATAGACCACTGGTTCCCAACCAGGGGGTCAGGAAGGGGGTTGCAAGATGAAATGGTAAGATTAGTGGGTGAGGAAACAAGAAAAAAAAAATCATTTTGCTACAAATAGAAATACAGTTTATTTTTCTGACGTCAATCTTTAGAATATTGTATGGTTTTACCTCTTCAGGCCACTAAAAATAATTCAAAGAAAATAGTCTGAGAAGGAAAAAAAATCACTCTTTGAATTGTTCACAAATCATAGACATGCATGTGATGAGGTCTGCTATGAATGTATGGATCCATGCCACAAAGTGAAACTTTCCAAGGTTGAGAGGTCTCAGTCCCCAAGACCATTTAGAAAAAACCTGGGTGGTGAGAGTGGAGAGGTAATGGTCTCTACTCTCTCAACAGCTATCATCATGGTACACTTACAATGCTCTTCTACCTCAATCCAAACTGTTTTTACACAGGGCAGCTCAAAAAGGTGTCAGTGTGTGCAGCAGACCGCGGCTCAAAGAAAGGGTGTGTGTTGAAAATATCTATGAAATATAAACTAAAAAACATAAAAGCTGCCTGTGGTCTGATGAGGAATAGACCAGAAAAACTAAACTGTCCTGGCCCATTTTCACCCCGGTTCAGAAACACAATGACTGGACAGGAAATTGACAATGTAATAGCATATTTTGGAGCATATTTTGGGCAATTTGTCATTTTCTGACAGCGTGCTCTGTCCCTATGAATTGCACTACTCTCAATACAAACAGCATTGAATTGAATTGACAAGAATGAATTTTGCTTGACCAAGCTGGAAAATGAAAGGCAAGAAAGCAGCATGAAAAGCATGCATTTCCCCTTTCATTCAGACAGGAAAGGAAAATCAGGGTATGATTAGGTGAATTATACATAAACCTTAATTCTTCCATAACATGCATGTGTTTCCACCCATTTCCATGTGTACAGTATGGAAAGGTGCGGCAGGGTTAACAATTGTGTAGTGGCTAGGGGAGGGGTGAACAGCTGACCTCAGAACAATGTCACGTCATGAACACTCCCTAAATAAAGATTCAGAGTTGATTTTGGGTCCCATGAATATTCCCGTATTAATTAAATTTGAGTATTTGTCTGAACATACTTTTAATAGTCTCAGCACACTATTATGTGGACTATAGTATTTGAGATGTGTGCTGATATTGCAGCTACAGGGAGAGTATCTGATCTTTTCCCTGCTGTTTTCTACTGCTATTAGAAAACAAGGGCTCATTTTGTATTGTGGTTTGGCCATTGACAGAATCCTGGCTGCAGCTGAGCCGAATCCTTGCACCATGTCTGCTTTAGTCAGCATTGCCTCCAGAGCACGTCTCCCAGTCACGCACCAACAACCCCCCGACTGAAACGACTGGTAAATAAATAGGCGCAGCTCGTTGTCTTGTCTCCCCCTGCTAAACATGGAAATACACAAACCCCTGATTGCACAAGAGGGAGAAAATAGTAGGAGGGCAAATTAAAAGACTTGGCAGTCAGTTTCTGCCAAACCGGCGGTAGAATGTTTTTGCTTGCCTGGACACATTCCTCAGGCGTCCCACCCTATTATTATTAGAAGCGTGTGTAAATGTGTGTGTGTCAGGGCCTGTGTGTGTGTGTGTGTGTGTGTGTGTGTGTGTGTGTGTGTGTGTGTGTGTGTGGTGTACAAAGCATGCAGAGTATGTTGAGGACCAGCGTCTCTTCGACTTGATAACCCACTGTACTTAAGTTGTGTCCTTCAGCTGTCATGCTTGACTTGGTATATTAGAAAATACATCATTTAGACGTGTGGTGATGACATCGAGAGGAGCAGTAATTCCACAAAACTGTAAAATGATCAGAACTTGGCTTTCCAAACTCTTGCCTTGAGAACAGTTTTCCAGAGGAACAAAGATGAACTACTACCAGAACCAAGCCTCTCAGATGATGGACATACATTATTGAAGGTTACTTGCAGGGTTTTACAGACATCAGTGCTGGGCTTCAAAGTGTTGATTCTGTACATAAGTATTATTTATAAAAAAGGGATCTGGGGAATCATCTTAAATGATTGGTTAGATTAATAAATTATTCAGTCTGAGTAAATTATTATTGAATCCAAGTAGAACAAAATCTTTTTATTGATTTATAATTCCGCTTTTCTCATCCTTTTATTTTGTTATTCTATTTTATTCTAGTTGTTCTATTATTAATGCCGTATGAGAAAGCACCAAATCTAATATTGCATCCAATGAACAAACTTTAGAAAACTCTTTGCTCTACATTTAAAAGGAACAGGGAAATATGCTTATTTGCTTTCTTGCTGAGGGTTAGATGAAACGATCGATACCACTCTCCTGTCTGTTAAAAATGAAGCTTCAGCTAGGAGATGGTTAGCTTAGCTTAGCATAGATTATTGGCTCACATAGCTAGCCTGGCTTTGTCCAAAGGTATAAAATAAAAATAAAAATAAAATCAGCCACTAAGGCTCACCAATTAAACACATTATATCTTGTCTGTTTAATTTAAACAAAAAAATGAGTGTAAAAGTGATGGTAAATTAATTATTCCTAAGAACATTTGAGCTGAAATAAAAAGATAAACATTACATTTGGAGTTATGAGGCTTTACTGCAAAAGCAGCAAAAAGAAATTCTTCAAGAAAGAGTACGTCAGAACATATGCTCGGCTGAGGCAGGACCCATGTTTACCACATTAAACCGTGTCTATGCAGAATAGGCTACAGTCAGAAATCAATTTCACCCCCTGGAATCTGCATTCCTCTAATTCTAGCTAATATTGACTGGGCTCCAGGTATTTGAATCTTTTTTAATAGAAGCAGTGTGACCTTGGATTCAAATGAAGCACATTATTCAGTAGAGAAAATTAGAAATGAGAATGTGTGCGTAAGAGCGTGAACACGCAGGCAGACAAACACACTCACACACCCTGTAAAAACACCTCCCACCTCCTGCACTGCATCCCCAGCAGAGAAAGAGACCACACATCTCGCTGTGCCATCACTCCTCTGCCTCCGCTGTGTATTTACCACTCAGAGACAAATGGCCTCCTGGCACTGTAGCACTTTAATGAGCCTTGGGGGGTCTGCAGGAAGCACATTTATCAGCACAGTTTTATTTCAGTTCACCGCCACCTCCCAGTGTACACACATTCACACACAAAGAGACAGAGGGGCATAAAAGTAGCACTTTGCCCTTCCTCATAATGGAATATTCCATTAGCAAGCAGTGTGCTCAAAAAGGTACACAGGGAGCTAAAATCATCAGTTTGGTACAAGTGAAACTAAATGGAGAATGACAGCAAGGAAGGTGTAGCGACGTGTGCAGAAACTGAGTTTGGTGCGTCTTTGGAAAGGGCAAGGATTTGATGGCTACAACTGCAGAGAGAGAGTAAGAGAGAGATGGACCCAATGTGCATCAGAAAAATAGAGGGAACAAAAAAAGAATGGATAATACTGTAATGGAACAAGCTCTGGAATGCCAAATCCGCCTTGTTGGATTTGAGAAGAGAAATCCCAGAGGAACTCCAAACCTCTAGTAGAGCTCCTCTTATTGATTCCCACACATGCCACATAACGGGCAGCCTACAGTATCTACAGTGCTGAGGTCTTCTCCATTCTTCTCAATTTGTCAGGTTAGTACACCGGGTTTGGTTTTGAATTGCCATGTCGTTTCACTTCATTATTCATTGACATTGTGCTCATGTTAGCCCTTTTCTGTTTGAGAGGGTCATTTGTCATTTTTCCAAGCCAATCAATCAAGACCAACGGTCGTGTATGTCATGCTGCAGTAGTAAACAGTTAGCAAGTTGACATGCTTTAGCTCTGGCACAGAAAGATGACATCCCCATTCTTAAGCCCACCTACAAAGCTCTGATTGGCTTGGTTGTTTCCAACCTGGAAAGCACAACATGAGACCCATTTGAGTCCCTGGTTTCTCTTTGCTCTGACAGATAGTACTTATTAACAGCTTAGATTTTTGTAGATTTAGTGATTTTTTGACAGAATCCAGAACAAAATTTATAAACAAACCAACATAAAAACCAAAACTTGGGATGAAAACTACCTGATTATTTTTTCAGTCTATAAAAAGTCATAGAATAGTAAAAAAAAAAAAAAAAAATGACCATCACAATTTCCCAGAGCCAAAGGCGTTATTTTCAAATTGATTAAATTATATGACCAAAAGTCCAAAACCCAAAGATATTCAATTTCTGATGATATAAGCCAGAGAAAAGCAGTAAATCCTCACATTTGAGAAGCTTGAATCAACAAATGTTTGGCATGTTTGCCTAACAAATGACATCAATAATTAAGCAATTATCAGAATTGTTGCTAATTGGCTGATCAATTAATCATCTAATTGTGTCAGCACTTCCAACATACAGTTGCATGTGTGAGTCTGTGTGTCTACACTGCCTGATGCCTTGGTTAAAGGTTCTGTCCAAAGTTGACAGATGAGGCCACAGCTGCCCATTAAGGAACCACTTACTGTAACTTCCCCTCTGACTAATCCATCCCATCAGCCATCATACCTACATTTAGGCCAGTGGCTGACATCCAAATGTACACACACACACACACACACACACACACACACACACACACACACATTCATCAGATCAATTAATTAGTCCTTGAACATTTATCCCCGTCTTATTCAGCCATCAATTCCTGCCTTGTAACAGCACATCTGTAATTCCTGTGATGTGCGTGTATGACCTCAGTCTCGGGCACAGCCATTTCATTAGCTGGATCAATTAGCCTTAACATTTGTTCCAGTTTGCCACTGGGGGGAAATACCTGACACAAATGGAGAGAAAAGAGGACTCTAGGAGACTGAAATCTCCTTTATCTGAGCTGACAGCTCCAACCTGAACATATGGCATCTTGTTCTCTTTGAGCATAATGCTGTTAGTTTAAACTGAAAGACTGGCAGACTGTGCATGGCAATACAATGAGATTACGTATGAAGTAATTAAGATCCCAGAGGCATTGGTTTATCTTCATTCAGATTACCTGTCCTGTGTGGTTTCTCACAGTGGGTAGTTTGGCTCAAAGATGGCCACCGCTTCACCTCTATTATTTAATCAAGCTAATCAATTCAGCATCAGGGATCTCTGTGTGCCTTTGGGTAAGTCAATTTTGACTTTATCTATTTCAGCTCTAATGTAACTGTCAGTGCCATACAATATCAAAAGGCCAAATCAAAGCTTGGAGTCTTACGGTGTCTGTTGAGCTGCCATGCCCCTCCTTGCCCATTGGTTGTGATTATTTAATTACACTTTTTTTACAATTTCTCAAATTTATGACTGAAACTTAAATAATTAAGAAGGATTTTATGAAGATGCCCTACTAATATTTTCACCAT
This sequence comes from Macquaria ambigua, assembly GCA_008360985.2. Lineage (NCBI taxonomy): Eukaryota > Metazoa > Chordata > Actinopteri > Centrarchiformes > Percichthyidae > Macquaria > Macquaria ambigua. The sequence goes on from VMKM01002008.1 coordinate 62,703, forward strand.
GTATACTGTACATCTAAAGCTAACATATTTCATAGGTTATGGAAAGTTATTTTAGTAATTCATACCCATTTTTCCAGAACAACTTCCTTTGAGTGTCATTGAAAACAAAAGCATGCCAAACCCTGCACCTCTGCAGAGTGAGATCTGCCAGAAGAGGCTGTCAGGTTGATGAGAATAATACTATTTTGTCTCTTTCTGGTTCAATCATATCTGTCTATGAAAGCTACCAGTGTTCAATCTCTTCTGTGTTACACTTAGGTTCACATGTAAATGTCTCTGCAGACCTTGGCAGAGAGGGGTGTTATGGGTGCCCATAGGTCACAGAGGCTCACAGAGAAGCCAACGCACCCACCTCCCAAATCTCAACAACACGTCATGCAGACCTGCACGTCAAGCAAGCTGATTGATTAATCCAACTCCTGTCGGGAGGTGGGTTGGAAAGAAAATAAATGTAAACGTTATACAAGTTGTACATTACACGTATAAAGTATTAAAAAAAGCCACAGGAACGTCTCTGAAGGAGCCCTGCGCACACTCACTGGGAGAAGCATGCTCCGACCTTAAATCTCTCTTCCTGTCTTTACATAAACCAGACCGAAGAGACAGGGTGGGGTGTAAATAACATTCAACTGTCTGATTTGCATGATCCTTGTCGTCCATATCATTTTGGTGAAAGACTTCCTAGAGACCACATGTTGACTGAACAATGTAACCAGTGATATCTATCTATGATTTCTGTCTTTTTTTTTTGTTTGTTGAATTTTCTCATGGGGTGCTGTTTGGTTGTTCAGCCATAGTGGCTAGTAGTGCTCATACTACCATTTCTTCTTCATCACTTGTTTAAATATAGATTAGAGAGATATTATTGTTGTGAACAATGATCACGTGGTTGTGATATTAAATCAGACTGATCCAAGAAAGTGATTTGATTGCAAAAGGTCAAAGTCAGAACACAGGCTACATGCCTGTACCTCTCACCCAATCCGACGAGCGTTACAGTATAAGTTTACTGTTTACAACAGTCCTCCCACACAAATGTGTCAACCAAGTATCTGTGTATTCTCACCACTTGGTGTTAATGAACTGACACTCAGTTTGGCAGCAGTTTCCTGGCGCAGCAGGCTGAGCTCCCGCCAAACAGCTTTTGGAGAGTGTTATTGCTGACCGCCAGCTGGATTAGAGGGTTAACCAATTAGCAGTAAGAGGATGGGTCAGACTACTGAGTCAATCCCAATCTGTAGCCAAACCGGCTGAGAAGCTGCTAATCCAGTGCCAGGTCACAGCCTCCACAACTAGAGGCCACAAAAGGTCACGGAGAGGAAGGAAAGGCAGAGGAATCAATCAAGAGCTTCGTGTCGGCATATTTTTGATTGTAAAATTATTTTCAGAGTGTTACTGTAATTAAAGTTCACATTACTAAAATATCACATTTACATCATTTAATGCTACCAATATGGAGAGCGGGACTGCAAGTTAACTCTACTGCAATAGACAAACAGGAAGCTGAAAAGTGGAAAAGAAATTGAGAACAAACAAACAAATATATGAATGTCTTTATGTAGCCATATTTCATAGAATGGAACTTCCCTAAGAAAAGCAAAGAATAAATCAAAGTAATTACTTGCATACATCATATATAAAAGACTGATTAGACAACTGGATTTTCATTTCATTTTTCATTTTAAAGTATTGTGTCTCCTTTTGAGGTGGAGGACATCATGCACAGAACAAATGAAATGCTAAAAAAAACAACAAAGCTATCAACATTTGTTTTATCTCTGCACCAGGAACTGAGTCGTTATCACCCAAATGAAGCATTTATGGCCATAGGGTTCATGCACATGCATCATCACATTGTACAGTGAAGAAGTGCCTAGACTGAAAACGCATACACCCCCCTCACACAACAAATGCCATGCACATAGACAAAGACACTGGTGTTGTTAATCACAACAGGGATTAGTGAAAGCCATGTCACAGTTTCCTTACATCCCCTATTCTGTTTCCTTTTTCTTAAAGACTACATAGCTACACGCAGTGACTGGTAATTGGCAGTATGCTGTAGCTCATTATGGTTTACTGCTACTGCCACAGTACAGGCTTTGATGAGGAAAAACATAGCTTGTTTTCTGTGTATTTGCAAAACAACTGCAGTGTGTCGGGACCTGCTTTAATATTTAAATAAATGTGGTAAATATTTAATATTTAATAATTTTGAGGAAATCTCATCCAGTCAGATAAGATGTTAACAGCAGGATGCGAAACTAATGCGACGGTTGAACTCATTCTATCCACAGAAGCATCCTCCATCTATTTAAGCTCGGCTTATCTGTAGAAAAGATCATTTTGGTTATGGTTTTCTTGCAAGTATGAACAGATTGGCTTTTTTTTCCCCCTCTCATTGTCAGGGTCTCCATGGAGATTCAGCCTTTTCCCAATATGTCACCTACAGGTTCAGGAAATCCACCTTTATCTGATCACCAGTTGATTCCCCTCGACTGCAGATACTGAACATCTGAGCTACAGTATCTTAGAAATGCACATCCATTTGTACTTATGTACTGGTATGATTGATAGAAAAGATGCTGAAGATTAGTTTGTTTATGCAGATTTATTTTCACTGCAGCAGATCTAATGGTGAAAAGCATCTTGTCAGGCTATGGCCTCAAACATTTTAGTTTTAATTAAAATTAAAATGACTGTACAAGTAAATATCACTAATATGTGTAGCTTCACTCATCTTCTACAGCTTGCCCTCCGTTTGCAGTCTATATTTCCTAGCAGCCCCTGTTAACCTTATAGTTCCAGGTGCTGTTTTTAGCTTTACCAGTGGAAGTGTTGTTAGGAAACAGCCAAGATGACCATTTTTGGTTGTAAGGCTTTTAGCCCAACACAGGCAGTCATGTGGAAGGTGCAGAGAGGCTCAAACACCTCCTATTATTGGAAGACACACACAAAATCGCCTTGCATGCGTGCACACACACACACACACACACACACGTGCACACACACACACACACACACGTGCACACACACACACACCTGATGTTTCCACTCTTGTTCACACTTCAGTCCTGCAGGAAAGCCAATTTAATGGTTAAAGGTGTTTACATGAATTAATTATGATGTGTGAATATTGAATATTGGTCGGTTACTATTATTGGTTACATAATGAGAATGGCTGTCCATATATCCAGAGGTCTTTCCATAAGTCCAAGCTTTTTCTATCGCATTGGTTTGTATTTGTAACACTATTTTTGAATCTGTTCGTACAGCCATATTTCCTGACATGACAGGCTTATATTTATCATGACCTTTTCAAAATGAAATAAACATTGTTTGAAAAACTTTGTCTCTTATCTTTTAATTCATGCTCGCCCTCTATCTTTAGATTCGTCTTTTTTTTTGTTCCTTCGCCAGCTGACTGAGGCACAGACTCGTCTGAGGAGAGAAATATAAATTCTGGGCTTATCAGTCAAATGGGATGCAAGTCAGAAGGGTTTCACCTCAGACATGCATACAAAAAAGGCAGATAAGGCTCAAACTCTGAATCGAAAATGTACTATCGGAATAAAAGTAAAAATTCTCTGGTGAGAGTGAAAGAGTGAAGCAACCAATGGATCTAATTTAAATTAAATCATGTTTAATCAGAGTTGATGAAAATACTCCCAAGGAGACCAGCAGAAAGAAGTCTGTTTTACAATTTGAACAGCTAAATGTTTCAGTAGCGTAGTTGCATAAAAACAACTCCAAAGCATTAACCCACAAGCTTATTCAAAATAGGTTTAGCATGAGCTAAAAAATCCCACAGGGGATATAACCAACTTAGATGTTGGCAGCAAAACTAGTGACAGTTCTATAAATCCTATTTCTATCTGCATCGCGCTAAAAGTGCCATCCAAATGCCTAAACCCCCGGTGCTAATGGTACGCACTCAGCTGTCAGATTAAGGCTCATTTACTCCCAGCAGGGTCTTCAATTACCAATGATTAAAACCCCCTTTGGCGTTCTGTTTTAACAGAAACAGGATCTGTCTAGATTAAGAAGAGCCCAGAGAAAGATAGAGCAAGACAGTGAGGACCCAGGTGGATGTTTACTTACTTTCAAGAAGAGATGTTGTATAGGGTCTGTGTACAAACAAATGTATCTTTCGACCTGTGCTACATATCATTCACAATTAAATTTCTTTAATTTGGTTCAAGCATGAGAACGTCAACAGAACGGTTGCTGTCACTGGACGTATACTTAACATACTTTACTATGATTGCCTGAACTACACATTCCATTGGGTAAAGCCCATTCGTGTGGAAGAAAAGCATAAAAACAACACCAACATACATTTAAAAAACACACTTAATTGATATAAATGGGGTGGACAAAATATTAGAAACACTTGTCAGTATAATGGAAATTAATTCAACAGCAGCACAAACAACAGCCTCCAAACTGACCATAAAGTTGATTAAATGCCTCTCTAGAAATAAAAATAGGACATTTAAAACCTTTGTGGGGGTAAGGTTTATAGCAGGGCTGTTGTATTAGACTGTAACTGAGCATGTTGATGGAGGGAAGTTAGAGCGAAAATAGGCTGTCACATATCATACATTTATCAGATTTTGTTTGAGTGGATTGATTCAATGTAATGGTTTTATTCACTGTAGTTGATGTTAAAACAACTTGGTGACAGCATTTCATTTTGAATCTCTGGAGAGTATCTCAGTGTCGGGCAGACGTCACTGAGCATGCTCAGGGTCACAGTTCAGTGTTTACGCGGCTTTGCTAGTTTGACAAGCTGACTGGAATAAACTGGTATGCATCACCCAAATGCAATGTTATTGCATGTTTGTTGTGGTTGTAGTAGTTCTATGTTCTATGCCTGTATCAGGCTTTAGCTATACAGACAATACTTATTTGCAGAATAAACTCATTGTTAATTGTTAATTTTGTTCTTCTGTCATGGGATGAGTTTATAATAAAAAGATAAAGTAAACATAATGTCGGCCTTGTCCTTTAATATGGGACTTTTAATATCAAGTAGTACGATCTGAACCAGCTCAGGACAGTGCCACTAAGTAGCCCTAATCTCTGCAGACAGCCAAACAGAGGCAGATAGGACGGTATTAAATAGATAAAACCGGACAGAGCTACTCTATTAGAGCAGAGGACACCATTCTGATTTAATTTGTCATCCAGAGAAAACGCAGAGCCACCCATCATCCCAGGAGCCCGCTTCTGTTCCACTGTGTTTGTACGTGTGTCATTCTCTCTTTCTGTCTCACTCTGTAACTATCTCCATTACTTAAAGATACACACACAGGCAAACACAGCAAGTCTGGTGCTATAAGGTCGTTCTGTTTACACTATTCATGGAGCACAGCACAGTATTATGCAGCATTAAAACCTCATGTTGATAAAATGTGACATTATAAGAACTGGTGACTTGTCACAAAGCACCTTTCTCTGCCATTTATGAATTACTCAAAACTTTTTAGAATTATTCCTGTACAGTGTCTTCTGCAGTACTTCTGGCTTGGTCATGCGTTCCAAAAAAAAACATATTTGGCTGTAGTTGTTACAAGATGTCACAGAGGTAGAATATGTCTGTCCACAGCCCTCCCCACTCAAACAGACTTAGCAGGGACTATGGGGACTACAGTGTCGCTCCAAACTCAGAGGAAACAGGGGAAGAGCATTGCTGATAAAAACCACTACAGTCAGTCAGTTTGTACATGTACATCACACCAGCCAGTTAAATTGCTCTTGTTTTCTTACCGACTGCCGGGTGCACAAGCACAGACTGTATTACAGACAAACACATAGGAACCGAGCTCTGATAGAGGTGCAGCTCCCAATCAGTTTTTATTTTTTCAATCCAAAATGGATTCATAGGATTTTGGAATGAAGCCATTTATAATTCATCTCTCTCCCTCTCCCCACCCCTCTCATCTTTCTTGGTCTGCTGTGTGTCATGCAGCAGCAGTGTAGACATTGTAGACAGCATCTAGCACCCCTCCCACCCCCACCTCCTCCCCTACTCCCTCCATTAGCTCATGTACGACTGTGAGATGAACAAAAAAATGGAGCAACAGTTGGACAGAGACCTAGCCTCCCCTCGGCTGGAGATAATCAGCCCTCTTTGGATCTCTGTTGTCACATCGTCCTGCAGAGACACTGCTGTGCACAGGCACTCAACCCTGCATGTATTTGCATTAACACACACACACACACACACACACACACACACACACACACACACACACACACACACCCTTACTGTACCTTTCATGTCAGTCATGTAGGAAATGTGTGTTTGCTTTGGTCTTCCCCATGAAAACATACATACAGTAGGAGCTGTGTACCGGATGGGAAGTGGTTTGTCATGTTGCATTTTCCTCCACAGTATACCTCAGTCAAGCTCTGAAGTTTGGAGAGAAGACAGGTAGTTAGGTGGCACATATGATCCCTTTGTTTCGTATATCACACACACACACACAAGCTTACAAACACAGATGTAGCACCAGTTTGCTGTTTCTGTGTGTGACTCTGTAGAGGAGGATTTAAGTGGGCACGATCATGTCCATGGGAGCACTGGAGAGAAAAATAGAATGTGTGTGCGCAACACACACACACACACACACACACACACACTCTCTGAAATAGGCCCACCAAGCTTGGCTGCCTGACTTAAGCTCCTTTTAGTCTGTGCTGCAACCCCAACGCACCTACAAGTGACCCAGTTGCCCCAGAGCGCCCCCTACAGATGTCATGTAAAGGTTGGTGCTCTACCTCAGCAGGCTGTGGAGGTGTTCCTATCCCTAAATGTTGCCAGGTAAATAATCTGTGATTTGACTTGTAAATAAGACATCTAGCCCCTTTAAATGAAGATAAATGATGTTAGGTATTAAGCCGAAATCTGTACCATAAATCAACATTAAATAGTGTTTGCCGTTTGTTGTCTCTCCCTCTTGGTGTTTGTGTGTCTGTTTGTACTTTGTGGCAGTATCACAGTGTGCCAGGGGTTACACACTCACGCCACCCCCGCCTGTCATTGCATGTAATGTTTTTCTAATTACTCTAAAAAATGACGGAGCGCGTCTCCATCCGAGTGTGTCGCTGAGTACGCCACCACCGGCTGCCGAGACATACATCACTCTAATTGGCTCAAATAGCTCTAATATATGCCTCCATGTTGCCTTCATGGATCAGCAGCGTCGCCTTTTGAAAATCAATACAGGAACAGCATGCTGGGACAGAAGAGTGTTACATTCAATAAGCAGCCCAATGACTTTGGTATTTCAGCGTTAATCTTTTTGCTATCCACCAGTGGTGAGAGCGGTAATTGGCAGTAATTGGAGGAACATTAATGCCTGAGATAGAGACAGGAAGGGTTGAAATATGTCAGGATGCACAGTGTTTTGTGTGCGTGAGTCAGTAGGTGGGTATGAATGTATGTGTCCGGTGAAATAATTTTCTAATTATAGATATCCTGTCACATAAAGGCCTGGAAATATGACCAAATAGAGGGTGGGAGGTTGATGCTGCAAGGCACTGATGCTTAAATCATTAATATACAGCACAATTTTCCAATGTGTGGGTGATATTACACTTACGCCTGTAAGTTCTGGTAAATTGCATATTGTGAAAAGTGGCATTTACTGCACTAATTTAGTGTAGGCCATATAAAAAGGGACATCTAATGTTACATTGCAAAAGAGCATCTCACCTCCAAAACAGTTATTTCAAAGCCAAACCGCTAAAATTAAACTATTCAGGAAATTTCAGGACATTCAAAAACGTTAAGCTTTTAATTACCCTGAATAGTAAAATATATGATTTGTAGTAAAGAGGAGATTATTGGAATTCATTTTAACATGCCAGCGAATTAATACATATATAAAAAAAGCAAATGAGAGTTTCCATAATGTCAGCTGTTGTTGTGACAAAGTGTTGCAGACAGCACTCAGAGCATCACTACAAAGCAATACACCCCATTTTTATGATTTATAAGAAACTGACACTTTTGATCATGCCACAGGCGTGCAGGTGTTTCATCTGCATCTGAATGATATCTTCAAAAGGACATCAAAGTCATAATTTAATAATAGTTGGTAACAGCCCTGAAAGGTTGCAGAAATAAACATAAAAATCCCAGTGATCCTCAGTGATTCAATCCGTTTTATGTCCAGTTTTATTGTGCTGGAGAGTAAAAATAGACAGAGCTCTGCTACTTTGAGTAAATTTCCCCATTCACATTCATTATAGTTAACATTTTAAGTTCACTTGGCTTTAATCAAAATTTTGAGGATTACGGTGTACAACATAATAAACATACCACAGTCCAATGCAAGTCTACAAATCACATTATACAGCACATCTCTATTCCTTATCAAAGCCAGCATGACATGCTATGCTTTACCATCCAAACACCGTTCATACCACTGAACATGCTTCATTGCTATAACCTTTGGTGGACTGTGGTCATGTTTCAAATCTGGAGCCGATGGACAGGAGGGATAAGCTGGATTCCTTCATAAAATTGGTTGGTTGGTTGGTTGGTTGGTACACAGTATGTTATCATCTATGCCATACATACAATGTGTTGTTAAACTGTCCTGGAAACCTCCAGTCTACATTTTCTCTTTTGAATCCAATATAACAGACTCTGACTCAGTGAGAGATGATCTACCGAATTCCCTGCACAATGTCCTTGATAAAGCACTACAGGGGGGTCTCCTCTTCATTCCTTGAACTGATGTGTTCTCTATCTATATAGTCCATCTGAGATTAAAGGACACCGAGAGACAAACAACAAACTATTGCCCACCAGGAGACATAGATCACTGTCGCCATGGTGGAAATGGAAGGTGGCCTTGCGGTGGGGACATTTTGCTAGAAAATATTCTCCCTTCCTCTTTCTCTCCATCTCCCCCACTCCCTTTCTGTCTTCCTCTCTCTTATCCAGATGTCCTTTGATAAAGCTGCTGTACAGGAGATTTCAGCTTGTGTCATTGGTCTTCATTTGGGGCCATGAAATGGTTCGAGGAATGATAAACATGGGTTCTCAGAAGCCATGTACCATTGTGGTGCAAAAACATTTGCCACACTGGGATTCTGACCATGCCTAAAAAAATAAACCCCTGCCTTGGGTTTTTGCTACCTTATCACACCATTACAGCTGTTTTGTGCTCAAAGAGGCTCAGCTGCCTTCCTCTGTGTGTGTGTGTGTGTGTGTGTGTGTGTGTGTGTGTGTGTGTGTGTGTGTGTGTGTGCGCGCATGGTGGGGTAAAGCGTTTCACTGAGCAGGACAGAGAGAAAGGGAGAATGAGGAGAGAGAGATAGAAGGAGAGTGATTCTGAAACTCTGTTTACCATGTAACACTGCTCTTTGCTTGTCAACATTTTTTTTTTCATATAAATCTTTTGGTCATTTTATTTTTACATGTATATGTTCATTATGGAACTATCTGTATGGTTGCCATTACAAAAATGAATAACAAAGAATAAACACTTTTCATTGTAGGTGATAAAAACACTAGCTTTGCTACCTGGCATGTATTCTCTCTGTAAACCTTATAGGGATGGAAAACCATTCTTCCAAAAGACATTCTGTCACTTCATGTTTTGATGATGGTATTGGAGAGCGCTGTTAACAAGTCAGTCCAAAATCTCCCATAGGTGTTCAACTGGGTTGTGATCTGGTGACTGCTAAGGCCATAACATGATAACAAAATTGTCCTAAATCAAACCATTCAGTTTACCCCTTCTGTCCTGTATGGAAGCATCTACATTCGCTATGTTTCTCCACTCATTTATTGAGGTTTTTCTTTCTTGTGTGTTTTTCATAAAACCACACTATGTGAGGACAAATACTGTTGAGTTACAATTATTGTATTTTTGTAGAGGAAAGACAGAATTATTGCAAGTGCAGCATGTGTCTCAGTTATGGAGGACCCAGGTGGCAGAAGGAAGCATGCAGTCAGTCTTAAAGATGCCTGTCTGACTTCTGTGTCCCCTGCCCTAAGCCCCCCTTCTATTCCTGGATCTCAGCATAAACACTGCTGTGTGTGTGGTTGTAAACAGAGGGTATAGGAGAGTGCTGTGGATGCCTGTGGATCCATGATAGTGCATTTCATCTTCAACCACTACTAAAGCATTAAACATACACACACTGTATGTTTAATGCATATGAACAAGTGTTTGCATGCATGCATCTGTTTATGAAGAATATTATCTGCCACTTCTCCTTTTAGTCATTACAAGAAAATCATCTAAAAAAGATATCTTCATGCAACACGGCAGTGCATAAAATGAATATACTCCTGTCCTGTGTTTGCCATGAAAATAAATACATACAAATAAAATAAGCCATAAAGACTGTGGGCTACATATGGGATGTTGCTCCAGTTGGCCACAGCCTGTGTAAGCTTGATTTAATACTTTGAGTCAGGAGCAGCACAGAGCTGATGACTGCTCAGTGGTGTGTGGGAGACCTATCCAGGCACACTTAATAGAATGCCTGTTATGGTAGCCATGTTACATTTGGGCCTTGGAGTAAACAAACCAGGACCCAGGGGAGAACAAATGGCTAGAGACATCTAAACATGAACATACAAAGGATGGGAGAGATTAGGATTGGCTCCGGAAATGCACACTTACACACACTTAAACGATGTATTACATCAAATTCAACCATTCATGCATGGATGCATACTATGTAATTGTTGCTACACAACCACCACCACTACCACCACCAATACTACGGTCTAGTCATTTTGCTTAGGAAAGGCCTTTAGGAGTGACAATATTCATCCCTATGGGAAAATTAAATCAATACTGACAGCCATTGTCATCTCCCACAAAAACAGTCACTGTATATTTGGCTCTAATCCCTTTTCGTTCAGTCAACAAACATAACCTCACTTATGTTCACTGCCAAGCCATTCTGCTCAGCCCTCTAGACTTATTTTAGCTTTTGGGTTATAGTGTGACAATAATGTAATCATTTCATTGTTTATAATTACCTTGACTTTCATAAGATCCTCTTGCTTATTATTATAGTTAAGTATGATGACATTTTTTCATGATTTCACTGTGCATCTATGCCACCATGACAATCTCTTCTCTTTTGATCGCACATTCTGCTCTTCAATTAATGCAATATTGTCAATACATGCAAGGCCACTTGTGCCAAAATCCTGAACTAAGTTGATCAATTTAAATTTAGAAAGCCTTCTAAATTCACCCAAATTATTTCAGCATTGACCAACAGATGAAATTCATTTATTAAGTCCAATGCAAATAGAGGGCAATAAAACCTTCTCAGTTAGCGACTGAGGTATCTAACAAAGAATAAAACAAACAAAACAACTGCTGATATTATAGAAAGAAATATTGACTGGCTGAGATAAAAACTATGAAAAGTTTTTATCTTTTCTTTCCTCCAACAAGGTCCTGGCTATTACAGTAGAAGCTTAATTACCTCAATGGCCCAGACCCTGGCTGAACCTTGTAGCAATATTTCTGCTCTTAAGAGTCATCAGATACCAGCTATGCTGAACATTTAACTGATAAAATTACCGACATAACATAACCCATCCTGTTCCCTTGATACTGTCCCAGTCCATTTCCTAAAGGAGGTAATTCAGCATATCTGTGCATTTATTTTACCCATAATTAACTTTTCTCGACCGGCTCCATTGTTTAGTCTCTCCTCAAAAACCCCCCAGAGTCCTTCATCCTTTACAACTTTGGACCTACTAGAAAAAAAGTATCCACTTTTATTAGTCAGTATGAAACAGCTTTCTCCCATTCAACATGCAGAGGTGTCGTAAGTACAATTTTTACTATCCTGTAGAACAAAACACCCATACATGTGTTGGGATCAACATGTTGTTGCTGGCCTCCAAAATGTACAACCCTTACCATCATCAAATAAAAATGTCTCTTTGTTTGGATTTTACTCTGGATGGAATACCTTGGTATTAAAGTGAACATATGTGTTCATGCATGCTCAGGTGTGCTTTCCAACTGTATATCATTGCATGTCCTGTATATGCATGCATGTAATGCACATGTACCTGGGGAGAACATGGTCATAGCAGTTGATTGGTGGAGACAAATCAAATGATGAAACATGAACTAGAGCTTTGTGTGCATGTCTGGGAAAGTCCCAACACACAAACAAGTAAACAAAACACAGACCAACGCCACACATAAAGGGCAAAAAGAGGGAACAAACCCTGCAGGGAGCTCTATGGGCTGCGTAATGAGTTGGCAGATGCTAAGGCTTCTGCTAAAGGCCTGGAGGACTAATAGACTGGGTACCTACAAACACTGTCCTAAAAATCTGTCTGAACTGCAGCCAGTGAAAACAAGGTCACCTTTTTTTCCCCACCCGCACCAACTTTCTAAATGATCTTGCTGTGTTTACTTAGCTGCCAAATAAGAATGGAGAGAGTTCTTTACAGGGCCACACACTGTTTTAATTCCAAATGGACAACTGAGCCATTCATGGCTTAAAAAGGCTGCAATCTGAAACATGGAAACGCAACAAAACAACAGCTCACTCACATAAACTGGGGGTTAATTGGGGGCAGAGATGTGCACTCACTCTTAAAATCCTTGCACACTTCATTCACTACAAACACACTGGAACAGCCATTTGTTGTGTTTACATGTTACTGAATAAAAAGGACGATAGCTTAATAGATTGATTTTTAAAGAACGCAGACAAAAAAAAAAGACATCTAACATTAATTTAAAAATGAGCATGTCAAATATTTCATTTATTCTGACATTGCTTTACTCAACTCCAGATAGCAGATTTTGACCTCAACCGCCTTCATACTGTACTAGTGAATCAAGCTGGAATGTAAATTGGCTGTCCGACTCCCCTCTAAACACAGAGTAGACAAAGAAACAAACGACCCTGAGTTATAACAATGAAACACTTTCTGACTTGTGGTCAAGTTTTACTTACTCAGTCCACAACAATACACAGACATTTTATAAACACAGAATCCATGTTGTGTGCAAGGTTATACACTACGGTTACTTGTCGTAGAGCTATAGGTATTTTCTCTGGTTATTGTTTGGCTCCTTCCCAGACTTCAACATAAAGTTCTGCTCTGCTGTAGATCCTTTAAATAATAACAGTGCTGTTGACAGCTGTGCCTTTAGATTTATTTCAGCTGAACTTTTCAACTTGAACATCTGTGTTGTGCTCAAATAAGCCTACCGTATCATCCTGGTAGTTTGTGCACACCAGTAATCTTCAACAGATATGCGTTTGTGGGGAAGCGACACTAAAAGCTTTGGACAAGAAGAGGTCAGGAGAAGGGGTTATCTGGGTAATGTTTTTAGGACTTGAGTGGAGGGGCTGGCCCACAGCCCTAACCCCAAACATCTCCACCGCCGTGCAAAACAAGCAAACAACGTCAAACACGTGGTTGAGTCTCAGCAGAGTCGCTTAGAGTTCAAAGTTCTGCAGCAACATTCAGTTTCCAGGAATAAATGGAAATGTTTTTGAACAGATAATCTAAATTTTCCTTACAAGCTGTTAAAAAACCTTGGTACAAAAATCACAGAGGCTGCCCTAATCCACACATGATTACAAAATCTTGATGACAGGTGAGCTTCAAGCTAAATAAAAGAAAAAATAACTCTAGTACCCAATTATAACAAACCCTTAGAGACTGTCCTCAAGGAAATACAGTCATTAAAGTGACAGCACACAGAAATGGAGGGTAAAAGGATGGGAGGACAGAAAAAGTGTAAATGTTTTCTTTTGTGCACTTGTCTACATGTTATTCTCATCTACTATGTAGTGATTTTGAAAATGAGAATCAATAAGGGGCAAATTAACTCTTAACTCTACAGTATTCTTAACGCTCACAACAATTTATATACTAATTGTATAACCGAGTCCAATTTGGCTACAGTTTCACTGATATTATAAATGCCATATCACATAACCATTGACCTCAGTTCAGATGAGGATATGCACTCAAAGAACCAGAACCATGCTCATACTGTCATCAGAAGTTATATTAATCACCATCAGGTTGTCATAATGAATCAAAACACTGCCTGCCTGGTGAGGGCAAGAAACCTTTGCTGATCAAACTGAGTTCATTGACAATCAGAGTTCAGTGTCATTTCATGCATTCAAAAAACAAAAATAATTTAAAATCACTGCTGCCTCTGGAAAAAAAAAATCCCATTATGTGCAGTCTTGGAGATTTATGTTTCTAATGTTTTTTATTTATGGTCCTAAGTAAAGAGGGTGAGTTTCATTACCCTCTGGGCCCATGAGACCCATTCAAAACACATGTTAAAATTGGAAAAATGCATGCTTATAAATCTGAATTTACAATTGGCCTTCTTCAGTTCTTGAAGTCTTTCATGCAAGAAAATCTTCTGACATCAGCAAAAGTGAACACGGAGTGATTAGAAATGATCTGTTTAATAAACTCCAGACCTCCGGAAGTATTAATATGGCAAATTGCTCCCCTCTTCCAGATGATCCAGTTATACAAACCAACAAGAAAAATGGTCTGCCTGTTTGTAGCTGCTGTAAAGCACAGACACTAAGAGTAGAAGAGAGAGAGGAGGAGACTAACTAATGGTGGCTGACCTAATTCAAGGTCTGTTCTTTTCTAATTAAAACCTGCAATCCATTTATTTGCTCCCATAAGGACTCTACGGAAGGCAACAGACGGAGGCCTGATTCAAATGAATGGTGGAATTAAACACAGAAACAAAGGCCACAGCCGTAGATAATTGCAGAGGAAAAGGCAGCTCAATTGAAAGTGACATCACCAACATACACAGCCTTCTGAGATGAAAGCACATCCTGAATCGGTAGTCTTGTATTCAGAGCGAGGAAGTAGTGAAAGTCAATGTGATTACAGTACAGTAGGTCAATATAATGCAAGCATGGCTCGTTAGTAATTGGTGGAGTGAACTGGAGTGGTGGGAGTAATTGTTGTTACTTGCTCATGCTAAGTTACCAGATGAGAGCAGTTGAAGCAGTTGCATCAGAGTGATTCCTGCTTATTTGACCTTAACAGTCGCTGGCAACTGCAATGTCCTGTGTGTGTGTGTGTGTGTGTGTGTGTGTGTGTGTGTGTGTGTGTGTGTGTTACGATTAGAAGCAAAGCCATACAGAATATCTAGGCCATGAGTGTATAAATGCACTAGCCTTGCTACTGAAAGACGGGTTAGTGAACAGACAAAACTCAAAATGAGTAATGGTGAAGTAGTACTTGCACATTTGATATGTTGGTGAAGCTGCTTGCTTGTTGCATCATAAAATTAGATTCAATTGAACAATGCCCATTGTGACACTGGGTGGTTGTGGCAGTAATAACTGGATGCAAAACAAAGATATTGTACTTGTTAAGTATATACTGATATGTCATGCTCCTTTGACTAGCATTTTCTACTCATTACCTATTAATGTACACATTTACCAGATTTAATAAATGTGCGCTGAAACCTGTAAATAGAAACAGTGCAAATTTATTGTAAAGAATTAAATAACCACAAGCATGAAACTGTGCCTAACGGTGGAAAAGCTACATAAGTATTACTACATTAAAAAGGATGCCAGACAAACAGAAATATAAAAATGAATTTATGGCCTATATACACATAAGAAAAGCACATTTGTTTGTCAGGTCAACTGTAGGCCAGGCATTGCATAGAAAGTGTCTTGGTCTGTAAATGTCTATTAATGTTATCAGCGTGTTTGCTTTACAGGTGCAGATAACATACTGTATGTACAGTATATACTAATTTGGACAGGTGGGTTGCTAGGTGTACCATTATCATAATCACCAAGTGGACGTACACATAAAATGTGACAAAAGCATGGGCATTAATGCCTGCATTTAGACTGAGCCTCACCACATCAACCAAACTGTTTGTAGCAGCATCAAAAACAAGCACAGACGAGCATTGCCCAACATGCCCAACTTGAAATGACAAAGTAAAATGTAGAGTCATTACCATTTATTATGCGATGTATACAGGGAATGAAAGGCTTAGAGAAAAATCATTTTATTTCTCATAGAAAAATAAGTGTCCAAACGATTGGACAAGATTTACTACCACACCTGGCTCGAGTGGTACAGAGGAGAAGATTTCTGAGGTGCGCCTGCAAAATCTAATGCAAATCCATAAATCCTACCTTTGTGAAGCTAATGACGTTTGTTTTGTGTTGACATCATCAGAGATGTTAATTCTACTCTATGGTCATTTGGGATGCTGTACGTAGTATTGGAGTGCTTTGTTGCTAATATTTAACCTAAATCATTTACATAAATTTGGAAGGGGCAATAAAAAGAGAAGACGAATCACAGTCGAAATAAAAAGAAAGAGTAAAATGTGATATAAGCCGTTATGACATTTTAGACACATAATGCTTTTTCTATGTTAAGTATCTCCAGTCCTTCTTTCAGATGGATGACGGACTAGTTGCTACAGTTTGGAAGCAGCGAGGCACAGGTGCTTTTGAGATTCTGAGACAGGGAACAAAGAGAGGAAAAGACATCGGGTGTGTTCAGCTGTCTCTTTGTTTCTGATGCATTGTATGGATGGCTGAGCATTTCGGCTCAGGAGCCTCTAAGCGCCAACCGATACTGTCCCCCAAGTGGACACGGCTGCCTACATACACAAGTATAAGGTGGAGACTGGTGGAAGATATATGGCTGGTTTTAGCTGTGTGAAACCAAATGCAAATACTACAGCAAATGAAGCATGCATGTGGATCTACTGTAATTGTTTTATGACATCTGGCACCCATTTATAGTAGGGCTGGGCGATATGGTCAAAAATTTTATCACACGTTTCTTTTCCCATATCAGTCGATATCAATAATTATCACTAAAAATGTCAAATTATTTCATTCAAGTTCAAAGGCTGATTTTTGCTCCTGAGTGAAAGTTGAAGAAATCAGGTGGTTAATTGTGTGCGTTAACTATTCTTTATTGTCAGAACATAAACACTTGCCAAACAGCGGAACACTTCACAAATCTTAGGTACTGTAATTTCCTACTTTAGCTGGCACGCATCTTCAACACAGTCTGCTCTGTTTTTTGTCTGATTGTAAATAGCCAAAATATCTCCAAACTACTGAAGTTGAGTGACCTTTCTTGTCGATGATGGCTTCGTCCTTCTTCGAGCTGGTCATGGGCAATGCGTTTTCTTGGGTGTTGCCCGTTTTGCTTACCGGTATTTTGCTTATTCCACTCCAACTACAAGACTTATAGCCACTGTGTCTGTAAGCATACCTCTATTTCTGAAACATGATTGGCTCTTTTATTCCTGCGGCATGATTGGCGCTTTTAATCCTGGCTTCTGATTGGCTCTTTTAATCCTGGCTTTTGATTGGCTCTTTTATTCCTAACTTCTGATTGGCTCTGCAGAGCAATCCTGCAATCCTGCAATGTGATTTTCTTCTTCTTGTTTAATGGCAGTTGGCAACTAGCGTTTAAGGTGCATTAAGCGGCCCCCTCTCCTGATGTATGGGTGGTTTAATTGTATCGAAGATTTGTTTGGAAAATTATATCATGATTATTATCGTTATATCGCCCAGCCCTAATTTATAGACTAAAAAAATACCACTAAACAGTGTGTGTGTGCAAGTGACATGTACTATAGTTACAGGTCAGAATGTATTTATGTAGCTGTCTGGAGACATGTGTTCTTTGCACCATGTAATGCAGCTGAGGAATGGCTATGTAACAGAAGGAGAGTAGGTCATTGAATCCCTATTTGTATGACATTATATTTCAGGTTTTGTCCATCAGTGCCGGTTCATTCTTAGCACGATTATTTTTTGACGTGGGTGTGTGCAAACGTTACTGCGTTCTGAGGCATGCATTCATTTGAGCTTTTATGAAACATACGCCCAGTGTATTGTTTCAACAATTATTTGCTGTTTTTTGTATTTCTAAAGCTCTCAGTTCTCTGCCGAGGTATGTGTGGGGTAGGATTTGAACATCGTTTGTGCCTACTGTAGCTCCAGATTCTTTTTTGGCCTTTTAAAAATTCAGTTCTCCCTTTGTTAATTGTCTACTTTATATTCCCAAACACATTTTCATTGAGTTTTGAGGAAGGTGGTCTTTTCGGGTCACTTCACAGGAACATCAGCAAGGTGTCACTATTTTTTCTGACACCGTCCGTCCTCTGAAGGTGACATGTGACAGCTGTCGTATTACAGCTCATCTTGACACCCTGCCCCCTAAGAGCTTTCTGGACCTGGTCCTTTCACTGGACACCACACATGACATAATACTCGCAAAAAGCTTTATGTGCCCACTGAGTCACACCCACACTATTTGCTCTCACTCTCCTGCAACATCACCTCTTATTCTCCAGCTTGAGCTTTTTATCCCTCTTATCCTACCTGTCATTATTCTTTCTTGCGTCCTTGAAATCCCCAAGTCAGGGAAATGTTCATCTTGAAAGCAAAAGTGCTGACTGGATGTGATCTTGATGGCAACACAACTGGTGCCAACTAGTTTGTAAGGTGCAGGATGACAGATGTAGAGGGGTGTCTAAGCTCAGCACCTTAGAGAAACATACAATGACAAACAGTGTGTGTAATACCAAGGTTATTTTTAATCAGCAGTGACTGACTGAGCACAGCCAATATACAGATTTTGTCTTTATTCTAGCTCTCATTCATATTTGGAAAGATTACATTTGTTATTGATGCTTGCAGCCTAAGGATATACACGGTGGAGTATGTTTTTCTGCCTGTTAGCATTTTTCTGTGCTTGAAACAAAAGCCTATCGTGAGTTTGGATGTCTGATTTTTGTCTTGTATGCTCCCCCTGCTTGCCTGTCTCGATCTTATCCAGAGGTTTCCAGCAGCTGCAGTGTATGGATGAACTCTTGATCTGATGGAGTAAAAGTTCAGCCCTCTTAACACAAAAAGGGCTCGTAGTAGTTGAGGTGAGATTTCAAAAATGGAAAAAATGTCAAAATCATATCTATTATAAAACCTGACACTGACACCTGTATTTCATTCTAAGGGTATAATGAATTCCTGTCAAATGGGATTTCCAAAAGAGAGGGGAAAGGTTTACACAAAAAAATAGATTAATACAAGTTTTTATTTTTACACTGGATCATGTACTTGTGTTCCAACTTAAATCAAAGGCAACATGGAAAAAAAAACACAACACCTACAGTGAAAAAGGCATGAGAAAAACCTGCATTAACACCAGTTATGTAACTGTACAGAGTGGGCTGTTACAGCTCTATTATAGCATCAAATGTGTTAAAATCATCGCATTAGGAGGTGCTCCTCTTCACACATCAGCTCTGATGTAACTAAACGTGTATGTGTGTTTGTGCATGCTCACATGTGTCTAAATGTGTTACAGAAAACTAAATTGAGATTTTATCAAACACTTTTTTTTTTCCACCCAGATATTTTCAATCAGAGAAATGTGAACATGAACTCAGCAATTTCAAAAGTTTTATCATTGTGCATTCTAACTTTCTATTTTGTTACGGTGCTCCAAATTTCTCTATTCATTTATTTAATCAATCTATGCAATTATTTTTGGCCTTGCAATTCGACTTGACGTAATATCCGCAGTATTCCTGGTTAAGTTCTGTATACATCTTCATATTATTTTGAAGTATTTGACTTAGAAATATTTATTAAGAACCACTGACAAACTTGCACAGGCTGCTAAAACCAACAGTAACAAGGATATTGCCATAAGCTATCACATTGAGATTTTTCACTGAATATGAGCTTATGCCATCTATTGTAAAATTGGGTACGGTGTATGCACCAGCTCTTGAATACTTATTGTCGACATAAATTTGCATCTCAATGCATACAGTTTTGGTCCATGCTGGCATGTATAAGACATTCTTAATACAATGCATAATTTTCCCCATGAAATATTTTGACCATCCATCCGCGAAGCATAATTGTATATTGTAGGCATCTTAAGCCACAGACAAAGCCTCAAATAAATCAGAATACCAAGAATTGGGGAGATTAGACTGTAGGCATATCTTGTTGGGATCTTTTTCCTTATCCCCATTGTCTAGGAAGGATTATCACAATATGTTGCTTCTGATAGTATGGCCAGACATAAAACAGAAGCAAACACAGCAATATAATTAAGGCTTCACTGTATTTGACCCCACTACAAGCTTCCAATCGAACCACCAGCTGGGTTAAGAATTGTTTGGTGGTGTGCTATTATTTTCATTTTTAGGTACTCAGTCAAAAATACCAAGCTTGAGTATTAGGTTGTATAGCAGTGCCATTAATAGTACAACTTCAAATATTTGCAAAGAAATAATGTCACTGTCAACGATACCATATAAACTTCACACAGCTCTGGTCTGTAAAACTACATACAAGATAGCTCACGGGCTCAGTATCTCTCCCTGCAGCCAAAACTCAATCACAACCAGATGTAGACTAGACTAGATCTTTAAGCTGACAGTTTATTTCAGATCAATGTCAAATTTAACATCCTGGTCTTCATGAGGTCCTGAAGACTAAATTTCCTTCGGTTCAAACTGTAAATAGAAAGATGCCAAACCAGGAACATAGACATTCCCATCAATCCTCATCCATTTTTGAGGGGTGCAATTTTGAGTGTTTAGGTATCAGACACAAGCCCGGCGTCTTGGACAGATTCAAATACTATTGAAAACAAACAGCGGGTTTGGCAATGTGGCACAAGCAAGATCTGCTGACAACAGAAATGCTGGTTTTGCGGTTGCATCCTTGCTCATGAAGTTGTACTGAGACTCAGAGTCTACATCTCAATCGCTGCTGTTAACATGGAGAGACCTGAAATAGCCTGAGGATATGTGACAATCACTGAACTCTGGCTCTTTTAACTGTTATTGTAACTGAATGGAGCCACAAAGAAGAAGAGTCTGAAAACATAATGGCAGTGGGGTATGACAACATAAAGCCAATGATGTTGGAGAAAGAAGAGAGATAAGTGTTTTAAAAGAGCAAATTAGATCAACCGAGTGGTTTGGGAAAAAATACAAGGCATGGATTTACATGAGGGAAGCGCCATGGTTCTTACATCTTCTCCCTCGTAATTACAGCCCGTTTTTCTTGTACATGGTATCAGCTTTGACCTCTAAAAAAAAAGCTTCAAGGGAGATGCTGTATTTGACACAGTTAGCCATGTACAACTTTGTTCAGACAATGGAAAGAGTTCAGAGAGTTTAGATGGAGAAGAGAAAACAACTGTTGAGGCTGCCAATATGTGGTCCTCCTGAGTAAGAAGAGAGTTAAATATACATCAGCGTGTAACTGCTGCCCTCCGGCTACCTGGCAGCTGTCTACTTTAAACACAGCAGGGAGAAAGCTTTACTCAAATCTTAAGCAGGTTTTTTTCCTGGTCCATTAATCCAATTAAAGTGATTTATTTGCACTCAGATAGTTCCAATAGCAAATATTTTAACAATTTCTCAGGCTATGCAGTGAGAGTCTATTTAACCTAGAGTCTAAATCATTGCTTTATCCATAATTACCATTATGACTAGCCTATCAATCTGGCAAATCAGTAATCACCATCACTTATTATCAGTCCTGACAGTATTTTCAACTGCCTAATCAGTCTTTTGTTGGCTATATTTTAATACATCTTATCTCTTTACATGGACCAAATACTACAGATACTACCTCATGTTCACCTTTCGATGACCTGAAAATAGTTGACGGGATCAGTTGTTTTCAAGCATTAGAACATGTTGTACCCAAACTGCCCTACTTTCTGTTGGTGGTTTAAGAGCTCCTCATTAGCTAAAAAAGGCTACTACACAAACTAATTATATGACTTATAATTAACTTTTATACTGAGGAAAAGCTGAGCATAACACTTGCAAAACAACATCCTGCCTGTTACAAAACGGCATAATTTAAATTGCATTTTCCCTTATTTCACTTAATTATTTAAATCCTTGATGGTTCACACTGAGAATCCATCTGCACAAATTATAGCAGGTATAAACAAGCTGCAAGAAGAGAAATCCACCTCTAACTATCTATCCCACTTGCCTCCTCATCACTGACAACAGCCATTTCCCATTCTCATAAATGCTTCCTAAATGGTTCATGCAAATCAGGCTATGAATTAGCGGGAGGGATCATGATGATGTGTTATCCATCTGTGGCATTGCACGTCCCTGATACCACGTCTCTAATTGACGATCACTGTCATTGTACTGCATTTTAAAATGAGGTTCAGTGTTGGCCCCAGCTGCATAAATTAAGACGCGTGCTGTTACCTAATTGCTCTGATTAGCATGAGCTCTGTGGCAAAAGCAGTGATGCTAATCAGAGTAGCAAATCTGTACTGACTGGACACACCCAGATGAGTGTCAATGGTTAAATATCAGACAGTGGGAAATTAACAGATTTTTTGCAAATATGTGTCAAAAATGTGTCTGTACAGCTGCATCTTTAAATGTGCGTGCATGCATGTACCTTTAGCCCTTACTGATAAATCGGTCCAGTATCCCTCAAAATTATGTCCATATTGGACGATTTCTCACCTCACAATTTACACTAAATGCCAACGTTTACTGCCAATGCAGGAAGTATTGTGCCCTTAATGTAGCAAGGCAGAAAGTAAGAGTGTGGAGGTCAGGGTGGTAGATGGACGAACAGCGTATCTGACTTTAATGCAGAAGGTTGGAGATTGCATCCCATCACATACCTGCAATTAACATTTGCCTTTTTATTAAAAGGTAATGATCTTTCACTAACTGTGACCAAGTGTTTTTGTTGCCAAATCCTAGCTATACCTTAACCATAGTTTATTTGCCATTATCACGATCTTTACCGTTAACCATACTGTACATGTGCAGATACTGTTAAAAGTGTTTTGCTGTGGTCTATTAGTTTATTAGTAGACTGTCCAGTGCCATTTGATTGCCCTTACTACTCCAACCACAGCTGGTCACCACAATGGATCCAGCCACAGAGCAGGCCAAAAGTTTGATTGGCAGAATTTTGGTGGAAGGTCTGAGAGCTGGGAACTGGGAACTGCAATGTGGTAGCTCCAATAGTTGTCATCCACAGAGGTCTGTTCTTGGTCCATGAGGCCTCAGGCCAGGCTGACAAAGTCACACTAGCTGGACAGACTAAGCAGCTGTCACCATGCTGATGGTAAGGTATGTGCACAGGCTTTAAATCACCACAATCACTGATAAATCCATTGATAATACTGTCACACCCATCATCCTAAGAGACCACCATGATTAGCATGAAGTCATGCAGCTGCAATAGTGGTTCTCTCTAATCCTATACCTCAAAGCTGCTCATTCTGATACCCATCAGAGATGTTGAGACAGATGAGTGATGTGCTATGTCAGTACAAGTGAAAGCAGACAGTGAAAGGTGGCAATTATGGTTTATACGGCTGAAGGAGCTGCACTTTAACTTCTGAGGAATACAGGGTAAAAGGGAGAGAGGGAGGAGAAAATAGTTTAGAAAACAGAATAAAGCAGCCAGCAGAAGACTGGGGAATTAAAGAATTACATGTAAGGGCACTAAACATATTAAAAAATGCAAATCTAAAATATGTTGATTGTCGGCCAATGCAGTGATGTCTAAACTGGTGAGGTCTTCAAATTGCTTGTTTTGCTTGACCAACAATCCACACATTTAGTTTACCATCATAAGACAAAGTGAGGTCGCAAATACTCACATCTGAGAAGCTACAATCAGCAAATGTTCTGTATTTTTAGCCTGAAAAATGATTAAATACATTTTGATAATTAATTTGATGGTCCACTAATTGATTAATTGACTAATTGTGTCAGCTCTAAATAGAGTAATGGCTTTTTTCTTTCATTTACGATACACTTCCTGGTCCTCCAAATCCTGTAGAACTGTGTAGAGTTTAAAAAAACAAAAAAACAAAAAAAAACAAACAACACATAAAAAAAAAAAAAAAAACATCAACAATACCTGGGAGGAAATTTGGGGATTTGCTATTTTGTGCTAAAATGAAACCATAATCAATTTAGGAAAGAGAATTATTGATGGTAATAACATTATTTTGCCAATCTTGAGTAATGTAATGGATGATGTTACCAACTATAGTTTGAAGCAGTTAATGAGTAATCTGGTTTTGATTACGTTTTGAAAGGAACCTGCATAGCAGAAAGGAGCAATTAATTACAGACGCAACGCAGGGCTGGTGATTACAGGAAAATCTGATGATATATTGACACTGATGACTTGGCTTATAGAAGTTACTTTAATTATATTCCATGTGTGTTATACTAACCAAACCCTGAGCTGCTCCACTGTGACTGGCTGAGATACCTCAAAATATTAAGGAACGGATTGTTACATGCCGTCACTTGATAAAACACAGAAATTAAATTAAGTGATATAAAGTGACCTGACAAGATTAATAAATCACTTCCCATTTGTATGAAGTTAGCATCAGTAATAAAGTGTACACGTACATATACACAGCATAAACCTATAGCCAGTGCAGTCTGGAAGCTGACTAACAGTGAATCATTGGTGTTGGTGAAAAGCAGACACAGCAATATAATGAGTGGCCCACATGTGTGTCTATCTGAACCACTGTTAATACATGACTCTTATGGATGGTGTGAATTCATGCGTGCCTTCAGTAATTGATTCAATGTCTCTCCTTTGGTGCAGAATACAGACATCAGGAAGTGCTGATAAGACACTAAAACAGGCAGCCATGTGAATCGTGTGAGAGTGGCACACAAGGGAAGGGAAAGGGTTCTCCATACTTAAAGACTCAGATTGACGGATTTAACAGATTACCCATGATATGCAGTGAAATGTCTTTTTATGCCAAAATCAAGTGGTAGTAACTAAATCAAGGGACTTCAAACCTAAAATTTGACATTGGTATATGGTGCCTGGAGGATCACGACCCATCAACAGGCAGGTAATAGAGCAATCAGACTACTGTACATGTAATCCCAACATGACCAAATCTGTAAATGCCCTGGTCTATTTGTTACCATGGTAACCAGCCACTGCAGAGCATTAATAGTGGGACTGCCAGGGCTAAATAAGGCTTTGGCCTGTCCACTGGATATCAGCAAACATGTGTCAAGGACAATATCAGAGTTTGGGATAAAATGTATCTGATTTGCTCATAATAGGATCATTACGATACATTGCAATGTGACAATAATAACAGCTGGTGAAACATTTGTGCATCAAATCCACCATGAATGATTCCATTACACCATGCAGTGTTATCAATGAGGAACATGCACCAGCTTCCTCTATCACAGCAAGACACAAAACCGGCTTTTGTGCTTAGTTGAAGACAGGCTCCGATCAACACCCTAGCCCATTGTGTGATGCCTGTCCAGAGATGTGCGTGTTGGTGCGTATGTTATTCACTCTCGATTAAATTCACTCAGAGCCGTGACAGAACAGGCAGAATCCAGAGGCTGCAAACATCAGCAGCAGGGCCAAACAGCACATTCTGCTGACAGCAGGAAAGAGCCGACAAAGGGCCACAGCTCTGTTTATATACACAAGACACACTGAGATCCAACGTGATAAGACAACTGAAAGATAGGGAGAGAAATGGCGGATGGCAGTTCTCTCTTAAAAAACACTTCACAAATAGAGAGTTTGTTTCACACCAAGTGTGTCATGTTGTGCATTGTGACTTTATAGGGAAGCAGGGTGACTTTGTGAAGAGGTCATGTGACAAGCATCTGGCCTGCAAAAGTGCCACTGTATTTCCAAAAAGGGTTGGAAGGAGCAACAAGAATGATAGGACTGACCCTACAAATCATAACACAATCAATAGTCAAAACAATAAATAAACACTAAATAATGGAAGGCAGATAAGAAATATGTAAATAATGTAAACAAAGAAACATAAATCTGGAGAATTGAATATAAAAGCATTTGTATGATCTGCAAAGCACAGAAGAGCTAAAAAGAATCAATTTAGCCAAAAATAATTCAGCACCAGTGCCAATTTGGAAAAAAGGAGAAAAGAAAAACAATTATGAAAAAGATTAGTCCTTTAATCATTTTACAATTCCAATCATATTTAGAAGTGCCAGATTTTTGAACATGAATATTGCTTCTAATGCGTTTTGTGCACTCAAATATCAAAAGTGCCTTTTTCTAGGAAGGTTTACAGATATGACATGTGTCATAGTGCTCATTTCAGACAAAAAGTGAGTATTTTTCCAAGTGAGAGTGATTTTCTTTTAAAGGACTTTCTGTAGCTGCCCGATTCGTTGCTGCTCTTCTCCCCGGAGAGAAGCCTGACATGCAGGCTGTCAAACGCTCAATACAAAAATGACAACCCACACTGTACCTTAGAGCTGGTGTGTGTGTGTGTGTGTGTGTGTGTGTGTGTGAGTGTGTGTGAGTGTGTGAGTGTGTGAGAGAGGTTGTCAGTACATGTTTCAGGGTGTGTAGTGTATTAGTGTTTTTATAGGGGACACTTCTTCTTTTCTTTGCCAAAGATTTTCACCAGAGATTCAGTTCTGTTTGCAGCAAAGGCTGCCAGAAAGAACCACCAAAGAACTTCACAGCCGTTTAACTTGCTCTTTCATTTGAGAAGGTGATTTTGCTTGACAATTTTTTAAAAAGGCTGAAAAAACACAACCTCACAAAAATGTCGCTACCTGGTTTAGATAGACTTTTCAAAACACATGAAGTAGGCTATATTGGCTAAAGTTGTTCATATTGTTTTTAGATCACTAGCTGCTGGCGATACAGGATATGTATGTAGGGTCAATTTAAGGATAAAAAAAAAAAAAAAACTATTTACATACATCACTGTCAAAAGTCAGACATTTTCATTTGCATTGTTGTCAAGAATTTTTACAATGCATTTTTTATAGAAACAAAATTGATTTTACAGAAAATAGAAAGTATTAATATCAAATATATGGCCCCAGCATTAAACTAGTGTTTCTCATGGTCACTTTTTACAAATTGGCTTTTTGTCTTAAGCACACATCACATTTTTCCAAGCATCCATTTCCTTAATGAAGACAGTACGAGTAGGTTAACTTCTGACAGCGAAGAGATGATAAAAAAATTTTTAAAAAAAAACAACAACAAGATTATCAGCATAGCTGCTAAAACACAAACGTGAAGATGGCAGGACGGACTGGGAGGCCTGTGCCACTAAATGAGAGTCTGGAAATAGTCCAGGTTGAACCACTCAGAAGTGCATTAGTCTCCTTGCATGGCTTGTCTGATGAGTGTCACTAGAGCACATATTCTGCTCACACAGTGAAACAGGCTTACAGTAATATGGTATGATGCAGACAGAGTTAATGATTACGGCAGGAGTTCTCAAAGGTTTTCATGAAATATGAAAATCAGTGTGGAGTCACTGTTTAGACTTGATTTGGCACAACACAGGTTTTAGCCTTTTTTAAATTGCATAACTTATTCATTGGCTACCCTGCATTCACAAGTAGCAAAGATGGCCATTACAGTAGATAATTATTTAGAAGTGTTTTATTTAGCAATTCTTTTGTGAAAAGGCATGTTTGGGATGCACCAAGTGTACAAGACTGATTACTCTTCCCAGCTAGTCTTTTTTTGTAATGCTGATTAAAAAAAAAAAAAAAATGGTCGATATAATAATTCAATACACTTCATTGTGTCTGAAATGTCTAATATTGGCTACCTCTAATCAGCATGCAGGAGGTAACTGAACAAATTCTAGCAACAAGCAAACACAGATTGTAATTTGAATACTGTGGAAAGGTTCTGACTGCAGGAGAATAGCATTTGCTTATACAGTAAACATGAAGCCTTTACTCACAAGAAAAAAAAGGTAAGGTGATGATTTACAATTTTCTTCACTCTGTTCACCCTTTTAAGGACTGGCCCTAGATTACGGTTACAGGTATTCACTTTTGAATAAAGCACTGTTACAAGTAGTTTTACCACATGGCCCTGCTAACAAAGAGACAGAAGGATGAGAAGACGGGAGGCAGCACTGTGTGTGCCCCACACAACAGCATGACAAAGAGGCCTGCTACACCTCAGCCTAATCTCTCATCACTTAAGCACCACATTGTCTTTCCTCACCTAGCACCTACTAACCCACTCAAGTCCCACACACACACACACACACACACACACACACTACACTTTTACCAAATGTTTCTCCCTTCATGAGAGAATTGAAAATGTCCTTACAGTAAGTGGGTCCAAAGTTGTCCTTCGGCTTAATGTGAAAAGCCTTTTCATCCACGTTTTTATTATTATCAAAAATTTATAAAATTATGGGATTGACTCAAGCCCCACCGCAACCCTCCAAAGAATAAGTGGGTAAAACTAATGGATGGATGGATGAAGAAATAATCACTGCAGGTCAAACGCAGACAATTACACAACTCAGATGACGGTGCAAGTTTTGTCATGAGGCACTTTTTAAATAAAACCTTATTTAACTTCATATTAGGTCATATCCCCTGAGGCTGAGGGATTACATTTTGAGGTATTAGCGTGATCAATTTCTGTTAGCTCGCATTTGTGCGGCCATTTCTCACCATTAAATGACCAGATGAGAAGCTTTTAACAAATTATTGTTGCCACATCAACCGGCCCACTGGATTCCCAACATCCCACAGTGCTTCTGTGTTCAAACAGATTAACAGTGCAGGGCTCGTGTGCCAGAACACAATGCCATTTTGAACGGCATGCAAATGTTTTCATCCCCATCTCCAAATAGAACTCAAAAGTAGGGAGAAATCTTATTAAATTTGTTCCTCTATCTTTTAACAGTGTGTTCTTGTATCTACCCTGTCCTCTGGAATAGGAAGCCATTTAATTAAAATGGGAAAAAAGTGTGGAGGAGACAATATCCCATTTCAGGCCCAAATTGAACGCAGCTGCAATCACAAAGTTAAGCATGCACTTCCATGTCTGAGTCTCACTCCCTGCAGAGACTGTGTCACGTTAGCGTGTGGATTTGATGTTCCTGCTCATGTTGCACAGGGCCCTGCATGCATGTGTCTGTGCATGTGTATGTACATACTGCACCATGTGCAATGTGCTCATGAAATGTTTGCGGGTAATCATTGGCCACTGCACACACACATGTACATGCACGCCGATGTATGAACATCAAATTTCCTGAAGTGGTCCCTAAAGGTGCCAGTGGTTTTAAAGCCATTGTGGCCAATTACACAGATGAAATCCTCCTCTGCTTGTGACCCCAGTCACACCAACTCCCTGTAAATCTTCTGGAGGATCCATACCACCATGCTTAATTTAAAACTACAGACATTTCACTCCCAGATAAGAAAAACTGCCATATTTATTCACCAGTGTACTAGTACTTCATTTTTCAACTGCCAGTAGCTTTCTCAGAGCTCTTCATCCCTGAAAAGAAAAGCATTCCCCTGGTCACAAATACAGCTGAACTCATTTTAATTATGTGAATCACGAGCAGCTGATACAAAACAATGTCAATCTTTTGTTTCATGTTATAGTTTTTAATTCAAGTCTGACATTTTAATTGCTTTCATTTTACCAAACGACATAGTGAATAGCAATCTCCGTCGAGATAAAACTGGTAAAGCAAAAAGACTATTATAATACTTGTTAAGCTGGATTCTAAATTATGACAGTGACATGTTCTTACTGGGTACAAGAGGACACAAAGGAAGCCTTGATAGTGACTTTCTGAGTAGTTTCTCCTTCATTACTTCCCTTTCCACATTCTCAACCAATTACCACAGAATAACTGCAGTCCTCATCATTACCATTACAGACTTCGCATTGTTGCGCTTCGATTCATTTTGAAACAGAAGCCATCTCTGAAATGTGGCGCAACATCATATTTCATAGGCTGCATGCGGCTATTGGGCAAAGTGTTTGCGCACTACAGTAGCACACAAATGTGTAATTTGAATGATTTAATTAGACATGTAGAAGAACAGCAGCTACCACACAGACTCGTGCCAAGGCTATGAGGTTTTCAAGAAGCCAAACTGCTGTTTACACAGAACAAGACAGAAAGGATGAGAATAAATGGAGACCATTTGAAATTGCCCAGTTAGGAAATACATTTTTACAGTTTGGAAAGATTTCAGCAATTTAATGTCAGCATTAATAAATACTAATATTTACTCTAATAGTACTTCTTTCACATGCTTTCAAGTATTGATTTAAAGCTCATGTTTTATTGTTTAAAACACTTACACATAAGATTTGACATCGACACTAAGATGATCATTTTGAACCTCCCATCAAACAACGTACAAATGCAACAGCAAAATGAAAACCATCCCTTACTTCTTAAACAAACTGTCACAAGTTTTACTAACCAGTACATGGCTGCTGCTAGTTTCTTTTAGCATTTTTAGTTGCCTACATTTGCTTTTACTCAGTACGTAACATAATCGGAAATGTATTCTTAATGTGACTCCAGAAAAAGTCATGCTTTCATCTCTTGCTGAAAATGCTATATGAGCGTGAAAGGGAGAGACGGAGAGATGGAAGAGCATGGACCAGCAGAAACCATTTAAAATATGAAAGAGTAAAAGTTTTTTGTGTAGCAAACATTTCAGCCTCACTAAAGCCTTTAACCATTGATGATGTTTGCACATGTTTACACTTGTGTTCAGGCCTCCTTTCAACTACTTCACTAATGGCTTCAGCTTGACTGAGTGTTGGTTTGCCTGGGGTGAAAGATGTGTTTAAAAATCTGTGACAGTAATTTAGCGCAGCGATATGGGGTTTGCCAAACATGTGAAAGGAATTCTTTGTTCACTAGAAGGCTGCAAGCAACAGTAGAAGCATCTTTTCGGTTAATTTGCCTGTTGAATCAACCTTGAAAAGCACCTGTGTTGACATGCGGGATTGTACCTGGATCTTCTGGTTGAGCAAACATCTCTGTAGTCACTAGGTCATATCTGTGTTCCATTATAAAATGTTTTAATGACCTGTGCACTGAAATTTTGAGTTGGCTTTTTATGAAACAGAGATACAACTACAACTTGTAGCTTCAAGTGCAAGTCAAATTTCAATTTTGTGTATATCTTTGTTGGTTGGGTCAATTCATGGGCTTCTGGTGGTAAAAGGGAGATGAAACTCTACTGTAGAAAAGACTAGAGAGGCTCTTTAGTACTGGAAATCTGATCCTGCCCTTTCCCTGAATAGCAGCAGTGGATCCATAACTCAGAAAGTCCTGTCTGCTTTCTTTCTGGATTAGTGCTGAGGTAAGCAGACAGGCTCTTCACTGCTCCATATCCACTGGGGAGGAAGTTTTAGTCTGTGTGAAGACCTCATGCTGGGACACACACACACACACACACACTCTGGAGACTCTTTAGAGTAACAAATAACTATTCATTACCAAAAGCGTTTATGCTTTTGGGATTTGTGTGTGTGTGCATGTGTGCGTTTGCGAGTGTGTCTACAGTCTGTATGTGTATGTCTACAGGCAAAGCTACGGCTGGCAGTGCGATTGCGTTCCCTGCCCTCCCGGTCACTCTTTCTCTGTACAAGTCCTTTGTATTGATCAGTGAAGAAACTTCCCCTGTGGCACTTGAGTGTGGTCAACATCTCAGTAGATCAGCCAAAAAAAGCATTTCAGTGCGAGAGAAGAGAACTGCCCCGGTGCGGCGATTGCCATGACAACCTCAATTATTTTCCAACTGGACAAGTATCATCTATCCACCTATCCCTCTTGTGAGAGTCACCTCTGAGTAATAGCAGCTATGCTGCACTATAAGTAAATATCTTTTATAAATCACCCTATAAAGATTTTTCATGTCCTTTAGTCTGTGAAAAATGTGTGGATCAAATGAATAAAATCAAAATGATCTTATTCAGAAACAACAATTTGATGTTTAGATTCTTTAAAAAACAGATAGGGTTAACTGTACAGTATCTGCCGTATTCAAACCTGACCATAACAGCGGAAATACATTTGATCTGATGCTTTTAAGCATAACGTCCAATCTGATAGATCGAGTAAAGTCACAGAAAGACAAAAAAAGCAGATAAACATCAGCTTAATAGTTTAAAAACCTTCAATCGTAATACCCACAGTAATAAGCTTAAATACAGTATAATCTTATATCTATTCCATGATACATTAATAGCTCCTGTGTGGCTGTCTTCATCTGATAATGCGTCACACAAACTGGCTAATAATGGCACAGCTACAAAACATCTCTAATCATGTGATTTATAACCTGATATGCAGATGTTCCTCACTGCCTAGTTGGTAATGCCCTTGAGCAGCATCCATTAGGTGCTGGTTTGAAACATGCCATTAGATATGGCACATATATAAAATATTCATAACATCACAGGCACACTGAATGTGTCATAAGTGACATTTTTAACAGATCAGTGTCATTAAGACTGGTAGAACCTGTCTGCACTTGTCTGGTGAAATTTTATTTCAGTCTTTTAAGATGTAATGTCAGGTCTTTGCTGAATGTATAAATTAATCAGCTCTATTCATTTGATGTAAGACCTATAATTAAATGACGAAGCACAAGTAAATAACATATCAAAAAGAAAGCGATTAGTCACAGAAATGTTGCTTATTGTTCACGAGTCTAATCTAAATTGTATTTGGCCATATATGCATTATATAATCAACATATCAGTGTAATGGTGACTTACACTAATTATACACACATACATACATATATATATACACATACATACATACATATATATATACACATACACACATACACACACACACACACACACATACACACACATACACATATATACACACACACATATATATACACATATATACACACACATACACATATATACACACACATACACAT